>QOCX01002126.1:0-24757 GCA_005959815.1 Sarcophaga bullata | reverse complement strand
ACAATAATGAATTCCATAAATAACAGTAATGAATTTCATATAATAAGTAAAAATGAATTACCCTAATTACATCTTAATTTTAAGTTCAATAACCATTTAAACTGTAGTAAATAGACAAATAGATAAGCAACGGAGTTGCTGAATAGAATTACACAGTTAGGATAATATATATGAAATCTAGAGTTAAGAAAATATTCTAAAATAAAGAAGTTAGTTGTTAAACATAATCGCAACCGTGTGGTCTATCTATTTTAAATCGATTTTGGTCTTCGTAAGTGTTCACAAGTGCCCGACTTTAAAGATCTAAATTATAAATTATTTAATTTAAATCCAAATAATTCTTAAAAAAGCTTAAGAAAATACAGTATTGATATTAAGCAATAAGGAATATCCTCCTAATGCCTCAGCAACCCAATTGACGCTAACTTTAGGATGCTGTTCGACGTCAATGAATTTACATGATTTCGGATCCAGCTCCACCTAGCTGATTCAGTCTAGTAATAGGATGGCGGTCTGATTATTAGATGGATTTCTATGTTCTGCCTTAACGGCGCACATTATCTGGCCGAGGTTGGATATAAGGCGCACTACAAGGCTGCTTAAGCTCCAAAGAAGTACGGTTATCGGAGTCGTGACGGGGCATTGTATCATGGGTGTACACGCGAAGCGCATTGGTCTGGGACACATCGCAAATGATTTCTGCAGAAGCTGCAGAGATGAGGAGGAGGAAGAGACTGTTCTTCACCTACTGGGAACATGCCCGGCACTATGTCAAAGAAGGAAGAGACATCTTGGTGCCTACTATATCGATGATCTAGCTGATTTGTCGAACATTGATATCGGTAGTTTGAGTCGCTTCATTGGAAGCTCTAAGTGGTTCCAGGAGTAGGGGATAAGAAACATGAATTGTGGTATCACAATGGGCCCCATGTGGCCTAAGTGCGTCCGTCCGAATTTTCTTGGAGGGTCGGCCACCTATAGCTATCTATTTTCTGCCTTCTGTACTATGTGTTTAAATTGAATTGAGCACATTTTTCATAACATGACATAAACTTTCGCTTGGGAGCAAGTCGCGAGTTTCCCAATGTGTTCTGAAAATAATTCCCACCATTATATCATATACGGTAAAAGTATTCTTTTCACTCCTATTGTCATTGCGAGCATTTCCCAATATATTGGGACTTACTGGAACTGTGTAGTGGACAGTTATTTTCAACTATTGTTTCCCATTAACCTAATGGATCTTTTTTAGAATGCAATAATTGGAACTGATTTGGAAACTTTTAATAAAATCATATCTATGGATAAATTAAATCTAGGATGGGACCGATGCAAAGTATATGATGATATTAATGTACTTTGCTGCTTTAAATGTAAAGAATATGGGCATAAGGCTATTAATTACGAAAATGATAATGTGTGCATTAAATGTATAAAGGATCACAAAACAGTGGATTGTAGTAGTGAAGCTATTAACAAGAAACTTTATAACGATGAACGAAACTAGAAAACTTGATCTTGACGTTAATCATATAACAAATAGTAGGATGTGTCCGGTTTACCTAAGAAAAATTGAAGGAAAGAAAAAACCAATTGGTTATTAGCAGTTACTTATTGAAGCAAATCTTAATAACAGTATTGTTGAAAATAGACTAGAAAGAGACCATAACATATATAATGGTAGAAGACTAGATAATAATAAATACATTAAGATTTGCAGCATAATATCAATTAAAATAGAGTTTCAAGGACTTATTGCAATCAAAAACCCGGTATAGTACTTTGTACTGATACTTGTGCAACGGATAATATTACGGATGCTGAAATTAGTATTAACACATGCAAAAGTGTGAGATGTGACTCTAACAGTAGACAATACATGGTGGTGTAATAATTTATATACATAACACGATTGAATTTAAAGAATTATATAAGAAAGCAATTGCTAAAAATTTATGGTGCTTAGTTGTAAAAACAAAAAAATTTACTAAGAATTGAAAATTTGGCGTTATTTATAGATCTCCAAGTAGCAGTTGCGTTGATTTTCTTGACAAACGTCTAATTATTGTGTAAAACATTAATTTGCGTGATAACAATATATTGGTTGGTGATTTTAATATTGATAATAATAAAAATAATTTATTTATATTAAACGAAATTTTGTATAATGCTACAATTAAACAATGTGAGATATTTGATACACGAATAACAGAATATTGAATATGAGAATGATTAAAAACTTAAATATATGGAATAACTATAGTTGTAATATTTTAATCCATTATTTACGTCAATGAAGTTGCCGTAGTCTAGTAGGTAGTGTGTTGGCTTATTAGACGAAAGGCCAGGGTTCGAATTCCCGGTCAGACATCAAAAAACGAAATATGAAAAATGTATTTCTTCGGCGGTTTCCTCTCAGCAGATTTCTCAAAAATCTGTCGTTCGGAGTCGACTTTAAACTGTAGGTCCTGCCACTCACGTATAAATTTAACACACACAACATAAGTGGTGTGAGAAGCTAGGCCGTAATCATGACTGAAGGGTTGTAATGGCCAATTATGTATGTATTTACGTCAATTTAGTTTTAGATTCTTCAATAACTGTGATATAGACAATAAGATAAAGTATTTATATGATTTAATAAAAGAGATAATGTCTAGTAGTATAACTACTAGGCAAAGAATGACAATAAAATTAATGAATAAATGGTATGATAGTTATCTTACAAATGTGAATAAAAAAGTATGATTTGTATAGAATAGCAATGCAAAGTGGTCATTGGGACGAATATAATGTTATTAAGGAACAATATAAAAAATTAATAAAAATAAAAAAAATGAAATAAGTACATGGAAAATAAACATTAATACAAATAACATTAATACAAATAATATAAGAGAAATCTGGAAATATTTAAAAGAATTAACTATATTAAAAGAACAGAACGGAGAAATAAAATCAGTTAAAATACATGGTATTGTTTATTATAATGACCAAAAAATTGCAAAGAATCTGAATAAATTGTTTGTAAATAGTGTGAAAGAAATAAATGACTCAATTGAACAATATAAATATAGACGCTTGTCCCCAGATATTAATAGTGAAATAGAACAGTTTAGATTTAAAATAGTTGCGTCAAATGATGTATATGATATTTCAAAAAAATTAAAGTATAAAATTGGTGGTAATAATCTTCTTTCGGAAGGCGTACTGAAAGTCTATCAGGTGTACTGGAAATTAACTCGCAGAAGAACTTAGGCCTCTTAATACCATTACATAGAATTCTAAACTTGTTGAACTGATCGTGAAAAAAACAGCTAACTAAACATATAGAGGAAAGTAATAGCGAAACAGCGTTAAATTTGGTGCTGTCGGAGTGGAAGAATAGTCTTAATGACAAAATGAATATAGTTGCAACTTTCCTTGATCTGAAAAGAGCATTTGAGACAATGGATAGAAATATATTAATAGCAAAATTGCAGAAGGTGGAAATTAATGACACTGAGAACAAATGTATGACCAGCTATCTGAATGATAGATAGCAACAAGTGGGTTGTATCTGTTACGATGTCGACGAAAATAGATGTAAATATAGGACAGTTTTAGCACCGTTGCTTTTTATTTTATATATAAATAATATAAAGTCATGTTTGAATTATACAAATGATGACGCATTATTAATGGTTGCGGATAGGAATCTTGAGAATGTTATGAGATAGATGCAGGAAGATATTGACAATTTATATATATGGCTATGCCAAAATAAATTAAAACTGAATATAGTAAAACTAAATTTATGTATTGACAAGAAATCATATAAATAAAGATGAGTGTGTATAAAAAATAAAGAATGACGCTATTGATAGAGTAAATGTAATTAAATATTTAGGCATAATGATAGATGAAAATTTGAGTTTTGATGATAGTTTAAATTATATAAACTGAACTAAATAGCAAAGCAGATTGGAATACTAGTTAGATCAATTAATTCGTAATTAAGAAATATAAGATTGAAGTGTATAACAGTATAATTTTAGCATATTTTGTTTATTGCCTTTCTTTTAAATACAACTCAGATGGAAAAACTTTAAAAGCTTCAGAATAGGGCTATGCGTTTTATTTTAAACAAAAACTATGATAGAAATATAAGAAGTATACTGAATAAACTAAATTGGTTGAGTGTTGAACAAATTATTACTTTTCACACCTTAAAATTTATTCATAATATAAGATTTGGAAAATGTCCAGAATATTTTAATGAGAAATTACAATGTAATCATAAAATTCATAATTATAATACGAGGAGAAAAGATAATTACCATTCATGAGACCTACAAGGGATATGAATTGTTTAAGATATAAGGGAATTAAAAAGTGCAGCGTAGCAAATTTATATTTATACCTGAATTCTATTTTGTAATATACTCTATATACCGTTTACTATTATATTGTACGTCACTAGCATGTGTGACTTTCTTAAGATACGACACTGTTACTAGTTTAATACAACACTGCAATGAAGGAGTACTAATTCGTTGAGTTTAAAAGCTAATTTGAATTAGCAGCGCTTGCTTTGATTGATATGAGGAAAAGCCCATATTGAAAAGGGTATATAAGCAGTGCACTCAACATAATCAGTCCTTTTCTTTTGTTGCAGGTTAGTGAAAAAGTTTGCACAACTAATTGCAGATGCACTATAAGCTTCGTGACAGTGATGGCTGCCGTTGCTTATTTTTTAGATGCAATTAGTTGACGAATCCAAAGTAGATGTAGGAAACGATGGTGTTTGCATGTACTTGGAATTTTTGTGACTCCTCCTCCCTTTTCCTTTTGTTGCAGATTAACCTCGTAAGCAATCGAAACAATAAGAATCTTTATAATTTGGCGCCAACTTAGAGGCAGAGTACAACGCCCATATATTATAGAGGGAATTAGAACGTGGATTCCATTTTGAAATTGAGAAGTCAACGTGTTGCCAGCAAGGATGGTTACACTATCGACGGAACAATTTCAACCAACTTTTAATTGCAGTGGGCAAACCCAAAGAAAACTGCATTATTTCAAAATTGTGTAATGCCCATCGGAATCTGACCAGATGGATATGGTATTTGGAATGCTTCCTCGCAAATAAGAGAGCGACCTATTTCGCCATAAGGTCAACACTTTCGACGAATTACTGAATGACACGCGAGAAGCGGAACAAGTGTTAAGCGCACGCAGGGCAGTGAACGCTGATGTTTCGAGAATTACCAGCGCTCCTGAAGGCGGTCCTAAACGGTGTACTTTTTGTCGGAAGAAGTGGCATACAACGGAAACTTGCTTCAAGAAGCAATAATTAAATTCGAAGCAGGTCAGAAACGATCCGGCAGCGCAGAAGCCAAAATTTGTTTGTTAAGGATGCAATGCTCCAGTCGTGGTGAGAGCAAATTGTCCGAATTGCAGTAAAAAAGGTAATGGTAGTTCATCAGTGAGCGTAAGCTTCAATTCCTTGGCTGTGTATTGGACGGAAATATCAGTCGTAAACATTCAACTCTTTGGTGTTTCAGGACATGCATACTTCGATTCAGATGCGAAGACGAGCGTAAGCTGGCTCTAACTTGAAGGAGATAATGGACTTCAAAGGATGTGAATACAACTCCATATTGAGCCATGTGACACTCGCGGATGATACCGCCTGTGAAAGGGATTGCTTCACAACCAAATGTAAAATTATGATCGGAGGGTGATGTCTCGGAATTCAATTTTTAATTTTTCCTGAGGACAATTGCAACCGTATATTAATTGGTTTTTCCGATTTTATGGAGGAAGCGGGAATAGTCTTGAATATGGGCCAACGTTACTGGTACTTTGAGAACAATCCTAGTGAGCATTTCGATTTTTGCGAATTCTGACCATTGGAGACTATGGACTTGTGGAGACTATAAAAGTTGCAGAAACATCTAGCAAGCGTGTTACCACTCAAGATACAATGGAACCCTTGCAGATTACTCCGAAAAGAGTACGTGAAACTAATATTTCGAATTTTGAGGCCTATGATCCTGACTACAGAAGGGAGAGCGATCACTCACCTCACTCAATACAGACAATTTTTAAAGACGCAATTCCTCCCGATATGGTGACTCCTGAAAGGTCTAAAGACAGAAGTCTGTTTACTGGTGTGGTATATAGACCACAAAATGACGACGACGAGCCGATCTTCACTCCATTATATGGCTTTGATTTCAAAGCAGCATTTGAATGAGACATTGTTAGGTCATATGCCGTACACAGGATAGATACTGGTAACCATCAACCTATTGCCTCGCCATCCTATCGACTATCATTTTCAAAGGCACTAGATCTGAAGTGTGAAATAGAACGTATGGTGGAAGATATCATCGAAGATTGTGGATCTGCTTGGTCATCTCCAGTGGTCATGGTTCCCAAGAAGTATGGAACGATTCGTGTCTGTCGACTACAGAAAATCTATCACCGTTCCGGATAGATACCCATTACCACGTAGGGATGATTTAGTACATTCCGCCAAAAGTACGAAATATATGTCTACACTTGACTTACAATGTGGTAACTATCAAGTAGAAGTGGCTGAAGAAGATAGCGATAAAACATATCTTATCACTTTACGAAATGCTCCCGCAACTTTTCAGAGGTATTTTTATCTATCTTAATGATATAATCATATGCTCGAAAAGTTTACAACAACATTTGGGGGATATTATTGCAGTACTACGACGTTAATGATGTTCGAATTGCGACTAAATAAAAATAAATGCAGATTTGTTGCTCCAGTGTAAAATTTCTTGGCCATATTCTTACTTCAGCGGGAATAGCAGTGGTCCCTAGTAAAATTCAGGCTATTGTTGAACGTAAAGAGCCTAGAAATGTAAACGAACTAATATCATTTATTCAGACGTGCTTATGGTATAGACGATTCATTGATCTTTATGCTGAAATCGCTTGACCACTAACTAATTTGACAAAGAAAGCAGCTGTATGAAAATGGGGAGCTGGTTAGCAAGGGACATTCATCGCTTTGAAAGAGATTTTATCTACCCCACCTGTATTAGGACAAACTATTGATAATATGCCATATTCTATTAAAACGGACGATAGCTGTTATGCACTTGGAGCGGTTTTACTGCAGGGGGAGGGTCAAGATGAACATCCAATAGAATATGCAAGCCGTTTATTGAGCCACGCTGAACGCAACTGTTCTACTACAGAATAGGAAGCTCTAACTATTGTTTGGGCTTGTAAAAATTTCGTGGTTACATAGAAGGAGAGGAAATTTAACGCCTAACAAACCACAAACCCTTGAAGTGGTTATTTACTTTAAAATCACCAACGGGAAGACTAGCCAGATGGGGATTACAGATCCAACAATACAATTTTACGATTGAATACCTTCCTGGTAAGATGAATGCTGTAGCTGCTATGCTGTCTAGATCACGAAAAAGCTGTCGATGATAATTGCTTTTGTGTTTTTCATGTCGATATGCCGACTAAGGGCGTGAAAGAAATTCGAGAGGAACAATTGCAAGATGACTACTTGAAGACAATAATAACATCGTTAGAGACACAAGACCAAAACTTTATTCGATGGATCAACAGAAATAATATATGCTGAATGATGGCATTTTGTATTGCTATTCCTATGATGACTATGAAAATGACCAACTCGTTATACCTTTTCAAGAACGTACTGAAGTTTTGAATACATAACATGATGATAGTGCTGCCGGCCACTATGGCACAGATAGAACTATTGCACATATTTCTAGCAGATATTTTTGGCCTGGAATGCGTAGTGAAATAGCTAGATAGGTTAAAGGCTGTATCGAATGCCAACGATTTAAGGCAACAAATATGAAATCCGCTGGACTTGTGCAGACTACTTGTAGTAATCAAAGATTTGAAGTTATAGCAGTGGACTTATTTGGTCCTTTACCATAAACAGAAGAGGGCTACAGATGGATCTGGATTGCTGAAGATCTCAGCCGATGGACAGAAATTTTTATAGATGAAATATTTTTACGATATGGAATACCCAGACATATTAAATATGACAATGGTGTACAATTCGTGTCGGCTATTATGCAGAAGGTCGCGTATTGTCTTGATATACATCAGCAGTTCACACCCGTCTATCACCCCGAGGCAAATCCTGTAGAACGCAAGAATAGGGACATGAAGAGTCAATTGGCTATATTGGTGCAGAATCAACATGATAATTGGCATCAATGCTTAGCTGCTATTCATTTTGCAATGGATATTGCTAAATGCCAAAGTACTGGATATATCGCTGCACACCTTACATTTGGTAGAGAATTACGTACTTTAGACGACATCAAACATAATGTTAAACAAATTGTTGAAGCTGAGAGTTTTATTCCGAAAATAACAACATATCTGCAGATAATCACCAAGATAAGAATAAGATATATGTTGATCAGCAAAGACGACCACAGCCTAACTATGAAATAGGTACTGAAGTATTTGTGGCAACTCATGTAGTGAGTAATACTAATACATCCAAATTTGTGTCCAAGCGTGATGGCCCCTATGTAATTACAAACAAAATAGGGTCATCCACATATGAAGTGTCATCGCCAGACAACTTGAATATTCCCCTTGGTACCTACCACTCTTCAACCTTAACATTATTATATAAAGGTACTAACAGAAATAATTATCCAGCACCAGTTCATCCTATGGAGAGACGAGGACGTCCGAGAAAATTCAAATAGACGATGCCAAGCAGTAAAGCCTTGTGAGATGTTGACGTACTGTTCGAGCCGAGATCCCGTACGTCAAAGGGGGAGACTGTAGCGTAGCATATTTATATTTATACTTGAATTATATTTTGTAAAATACTCTATATACCGATTATACGTCACTAGCATGTGTGACTTTCTTAACACTTACTAGTTTAATACAATATACTGCAATGGTGAAGTATTGCTTCGTTGAGTTTAAAAGCTAATTTGAATTAGCAGCGCTTGCTTTGATTGATATGATTGATTATTTCTTGTTGTCTACCAGTTATTTCCATGGCTGACGCAATAAGCGTCGCTTTCTCAAATGACTTCAAATCGGGTTCGTTAAGCAATCGACCCTGTATTTTTGCCGATGCTATTCCACATACAAATTGTATCAAAAGTGGCTTGAAACATGCCAAATTCGCAGTCCTTCGTCATCTGCTTCAGCTCAACTGTATAATCCTGCAGAGATTCATTATGCCTTTGGTCTTAAAAAATTTAAAACACTCTGCTATGATATTTTTCTTTGGCTTAGATGTGATGTTAGTTTCTCGATTAGATCTTCATAAACTATGTCAGCATCAGTCTCCCTTTTAAGGACAATTATCGCTGTTAGCACTTTGAACAATTTGGGTCCACCCAGACTTTCCAGGACAGATTGCAATGTTTTGTAGAATCAGTGTCAGTGAGTGACTTAGCCTTCTGGCGTATAGGGAAAAATCTTCAATCGATCTTACGAACATTGTCGTTTCTGTATTCATTTTAATATCACCACGTGTTGCTTCAAATGCCATTTTTCTCTATCACATTAAATTCTTCTTTACTTTTTGCCTCGTCGCCAATATAATGCTTTAAGATGCCAAGAACAAACACACACTTTAAAGCAGCAGCCGTAATCAGAGACGATAATTATGACGTTTAAAAAACGCTGAAAACAGCCACTTAACCTTTTATGTAGAGGGAGAAAAAAAATGTTACAATGTCAAATGCAAATCAAATGTGTTAGAAGCTACAAATATGCAGAGCGAAAATTGGCGGTTAAAGTAGAAAAGTTAAATGTAAATAAACATTTATTTTGTTTTAAAAAAGGGAATATTTGAAATATTTTTTAATTTCTTCAATGAAAATTTAAAAAATTCCTTAATATTTAAATATTAATCGAAATGTGGGTGATTTTCGGTCACAATGAATATAGTTTTTTTTCCAAAAGGTAATTAAGAAGCTGAATTAATCTAAATCTATTATAAAGTTTTCTCTAGAGCAAGTAACTGGAAAATGTTAACGACTTACTGTCTTCTCTGATTGACATGAGGAAAAGCCCATTTGGAAAAAGGTATAAAAGCAGTGTACCCACCAGAATCAGTCCTTTTCTTTTGTTGCAGCTTAGTGAAAAAGGTTGCACAGCTAATTGCAGGTGCACTATAAGCTTCGTGACAGCGGAGCTTGTCGTTGCTTATTTTATAGATGCAATTAGTTGATGAATCCTAAGTAGATGTAGGATGCGATGGTGGCCGCATATACTTGGAATTCTTGTGATTCTTTCTCCCTTTTTCTTTTATTGCAGATTAACCTCTTAAGCAATCGAAACAATAAAGAATCGTTATTAAAGTATAATGAACTACCAAACAACAAAAAAGATTGTGAAAATATGATTTTATTTAAGAAACTACTAATCGAATACTGTAAAAATAATATATTGTACACATATATCTAGGTTTAAAAAACCGTAAGAAATAAATAAATAAATAAACACCTTTCCATAGACTCCATGTCTCAAAGTTGTACTACCATAAAACAAAAAAATGGTTCAGTTCCGGAGTAACACAAAATTCTTACAATAATTCTAATTCGAACAAGAAAACGATAATATTGCTACGTTTTTGCCTTTTAAAAACGTTTAGAATATGAGCTCGTAGATTGCAAATAAATAAAAATAAGTTTATGTTTAGTTTTAATTAAAATTCTTTATTATTTGCACAATTTCATGTGCCACTGTTCACAACTTAATGTGACAACAACAATTGTTCGACAGATCTTTGTAACGGATTTCTTCAAACAGCGATTACTCTCTTCAAACGCACCGCGCCCACACAAGACTGACTGAACTTTTTCTGACTCCGTTGCCTACTTTGCTTTGCCTTTTATATGTCAACGTAAACAGTCTGATGAATGTTCTTGAAGGCGAATGTTCATGGCTTCGCCTTCTAGAGATCTAGTGTTTGTTGTTGCATGTTTGTCTTCACTTGTTTAAAATTTTTCTCATGCTGGTGTTTGGTAAACATGTTCATTGTTTTTGCTTTTGTAGCTTTTGTTTATAATTTCAATGTTAAATGATTTAAAATCAAAACACCAGTATCTAGGTTTTCCATTTTCATAACACTGCCGTCCACTTAAGCATGTTCGGCTCAAATAGGCTCATTATCTCTTCTCCCATATTTCGCTAGTCGCTCTATGTGTTCGACTTTCCTTTTTGCTCGGGGGCTGTTATCTTTTTGTATTTTGTACACGACATCGTTTAATCTTATTAATTATTTTATAGGGTCCATCCCTGCTGGTTTGTATGGGATAATCTCTTCTTCCGCTTTGGGTTGTAGAGTAGATCCATGGAAGCCCTCCGTATTTGCTGCGAGATCATACCAGGCTTTCATTTTATCGCTGACCATTTTAATACGTGTGCGCACAAATTCATGAAGTTCATTTAAACTTTCCTGTTTTGAAGCGTATGTGGCATCCCTCTCTTTGGTGAGTTTAACACCATACTTTAAGTCACCCGACAGTTTTATCTCAGTCCCAAAAATAACCTTGGTGGGTGATCGAGATATTAAAGCATGGACCGCAGATCGGTATGCCAATAGAAACCTCGGAATGTGTTCGTCTCAATCAATTTGTTGCTCGCTCACTACTTTTCGCAAATATTACTCCAGGGTTCGATTAAATCGTTCCACCATTCCGTCAAACTGTGGGTGAAGCGGCGTCGTTCGAGTTTTCTTAATACCGTATACCTCACACATTTCCTTAAATATAGCTGACTCGAAATTTCTGCCTTGATCGGAATGTAGCTCTATTGGAACTCCGCAGTGCCATACCCAGTTGTTCAAAAATACATTTGCTATTACTTTCGACTCTTGAATGGGTATGGCATACACTTCTGGCCATTTCTTGCAAGAATCCATCACGGCGAGAACATATCGGTTTCCGGCATTACTGACAGGAAAAGGGCCTGCTACGTCCATCGCCATCCGCTCGAAAGGTGCGCCCGAATTATATTGCACCACTTCTTGCCACTTCTTGCTGACATCCAATCCAGTAAAAACGTTATTTTAGTTTTTTCCAGCGTCTTTATCACCCCAAGGTGTCCTCCGCTAGCTTCATTATGGCACTGATTTAAGTCTTTCTTCATATTGGAGGAAGGCACTACCATTAAGTTGGATGAGGTCTTGCCATCAGCACTTTCCCAATGACGATATAAACAGCCGTTTATCAATTTGAAACCGTCCCATAGTGCCCAATATGCTTTTATAAGACGAGCTTCAGCTGATATTTAATTTCGGGTAGGTCGTTTATCCTCTTCCTTAGCTGCTATAATCTTCACTAACATTGAGTCACTTCTTTGTGCTTCAGAGCAGTCTTCGTTGGTATCGCTTTGCGTTAGCCGGATATCAATGATGGATTCCTTTTAAGCCTTCTCACAATGTTTACTCTCTAAATCACAAGGTCGATGTGAGAGAGCATCATCATTCCCATGTTTTATGCCTCTTCGATATTCAATGCTGAAGTCATAAGTAATCTATACAGAGTTTCAAGAAACTGCGTAGTTCATGAAGATTCTGGGGACGAGGCCTATCCTTTATTGTTTTTATCTGTATTTTATCTTCATCCGTGGATATACCATCTGCTGTAACAAGATGACCCATATATTTTTCTTGTTTTTGGAAGAATACACATTTCTTTATGCTTAATTTTAGTCCAGCCATTAATATTCGTTGCAGAAATTCTACCAGGTTCTTGAAAATTCTGCCGATCATTATTATGTCATCGAGGTACACCAGTCAAGTCTTCCAATTCAGTCCCTTTAGTACGCTCATAAGCCGCTCGAATGTGGCCGGAGCATTACAGAGCCCAAACGTCACAATTTTATACTGCCACAAGCCGCCGTTAGCGCTGAATGTAGTAATCTCCACCTGCCAATATCCGCTTTGTATATCGAATGTAAAGAACCACTTCGCTCCGACTAGTATGTCGTCAATTCTCAGTAGCGGGTAACTGTCCTTTTTAGTGACATCATTCAGCTTCTTGTAGTCTACGCAGAATCTTGTACTGCCATCTTTCTTTTTAACTAAGACTATAGGTGAGCTCCACGGACCCGATGATAGTTCAACTATACCGCTCCTCTTCATTTCGTTGCCAAGCTTCTTAACCACATTCCTTCTGTGTGCCTGTTTTATCGGTCTCGCTTCGCCAGTATCAACTTCATGTTTGTCCATGGCTGTTCTCCCTTGACTTTTATTGTTCGTGGCGAAAGTGCAACCGTACCACTTTAGCAGCTTTTTGGCTTTATTTCTCTCTGGAGCTGTTAGATCTGCTACTCATTTCTCCACATTTACACCAAATTTACAAAAATTCCATTTTTGAATCCAAAAATTTTCTCATTTTATTTTTTTATTTGATTTATATGTACAAGTTTTTGAGTTTCATTTACCAAAACAATATATATTGTGATTTACTCAATTCTCTTATTTTTCCTGGTAACATAATTAGAAAATACATATCTATACAAAACATTTTCATTTACACAAAAATGTCTTTTTTTAAACTGGGATTCATTTCCGTTATAATTCTTAAGATCAGTTTTCATTTCTCTTCCATCTTGCTTAACACAAATTTGCTTCTCAGAATGTTCTAACCCATTCTCCTCCTTTTGAGATATCATTACATCTAATAATGTGCGTGGTTTAATGGTGTGTCTTTAGTTACTGTTATATAGTTATATAATCTCAATTCCCATGTTATATGTTGTGTTTTTAAATCTACTAAATTCTTTTTCAAACAATGTTTAACTGTTTGAACAGCTCGTTCTGTTCTGGCATTTTATTGTGTGTGTGCCATTACTCTCTCAAAATTTGATAAAGGCACTAGAATTAAAAGACGGTCCATTGTCACTAACTATATCTTTAGGTAACCAAAAATTTATAAAAACTTTCCGTAGTACCTGACATACATGACTTGATACCGTTTTTTCATTGAACTTACCTCAATTAACTTTGAATATACATCTAATAATATAACTAATATAACTAATCATGTTTTATCAGAAATTTTGAAAAAATCTACATGGATGCATTCATTCATTCTACCAAGATGTTAATATCGGTTTATTTTCCCTTTGACTTGTCTGATCTATACCCGGCCACCACATGTACGATCTAGCCAGAGCTTTTGTCCTGGCAACTCCTATATTTCCTTCGTGCAGGAGATAAGGAGATGTGATGCCTTAATTTTTCCGGTATTACTACGCGATTGCCATAAAACAAAGTTCCATCAGAAATTATGAAAATTTTTATCTTAAAGTACATTTAGTAAGACATCGTATATAAAAATATGACTCAGCTGTTATACTCTTTAAATAATAACTACTATAATTTTTGTCCGATATTATCAAACTAAGTGTCAATCTCTTCACAAGAGAATGCACTATAAGATTGCCACCACTTGTTTTATAGTTTTTAATAAAATTTTACAATTAAAAATGGCCAAACTTGAAAAAATAAGAAAAAAATCATGTTTTCCAAGTTTACCCCTTCAAAACTCATATCATGTAAGTTTGAACAAAATGTTTATGTATGCCGTTTTAAAGGCTAATCTCTCCCTTTTCTAAAAAACTTTTATTTTTTAAAATACGTTCAGACATATTTGGGTAATCAATAAATTGCGTGAAAAGATCAAAAAACAGATTTTGTAAAATAAAACATGTTTGGAGGGTACGATAAATATAAAAATATAATAAAATATATAGGTAATCGCGTTTTAGAATTTTTTAAATTTCACATTATATTTACGTATTTTATTGCTTAACAGTTTTCAAAATTTTTATCTAAAATATTTCTACTCACAACACTTTCGCAAGCGTCTGCATCAATTTCAAAGTCTATTTCATTACCGTTAATTTTTATTGCTATTTTCTGGGCATTCGGCTTATTGTTGTGGTTGTTGCAGTTATTTAAAAATCCAAAGTCACTCTTCATTCGGCTTTACACTTGCCGTACTGTTAATTTTGTTTTTCCCTTTCTGCTACGTTCGGCAATATTTTTTTATATGTCCAAGTAAACCACATGCAAAGCACACCACATGTTTCTTTCTTTGCTGTTGTTGCATTTGATCCTGTTGATTTCTACCTGCACTGTAACTGTGATTTCTGATGCTGTCAGTTTTTATTTCTCTGTTGCTGATTATGACGTGATGTGTGTTGACAACTGTTCTTATGTTGTTATTATGTTTGCATGGTAGTCACTTTGTTTCATTATTTCTTTTTGTCTACCAGTCATTTCCATGGCTGACGCAATAAGCGTCGCTTTCTCAAAAGACTTCAAATCGGGTTCGTTAAGCAATCGACCCTGTATTTTTGCCGATGCTATTCCACATACAAATTGTATCAAAAGTTCTTTGGCTTGAAACATGCCAAATTCGCAGTCCTTCGTCATCTGCTTCAGCTCAACTATATAATCCTGCAGAGATTCATTATGCCTTTGGTCTTAAAAAATTTAAAACACTCTGCTATGATATTTTTCTTTGGCTTAGATGTGATGTTAGTTTCTCGATTAGATCTTCATAAACTATGTCAGCATCAGTCTCCCTTTTAAGGACAATTATCGCTGTTAGCACTTTGAACAATTTGGGTCCACCCAGACTTTCCAGGACAGATTGCAATGTTTTGTAGAATCAGTGTCAATGAGTGACTTAGCCTTCTGGCGTATAGGGAAAAATCTTCAATCGATCTTACGAACATTGTGGTTTCTGTATTCATTTTAACATCACCACGTGTTGCTTCAAATGCCATTTTTCTCTATCATATTAAATTCTTCTTTACTTTTTGCCTCGTCGCCAATATAATGCTTTAAGATGCCAAGAACAAACACACACTTTAAAGCACCGAGTAATCAGAGACGATAATTATGACGTTTAAAAAACGCTGAAAACAGCCACTTAACCTTTTATGTAGAGCGAGAAAAAAAATGTTACAATGTCAAATGCAAATCAAATGTGTTAGAAGCAACAAATATGCAGAGCGAAAATTGGCGGTTAAAGTAGAAAAGTTAAATGTAAATAAACATTTATTTTGTTTTAAAAAAGGGAATATTTGAAATATTTTTTAATTTCTTCAATGAAAATTTAAAAAATTCCTTAATATTTAAATATTAATCGAAGTGAGGGTGATTTTCGGTCACAATGAATATGGTTTTTTTCCAAAAGGTAATTAAGAAGCTAAATATTACAAGATCAAAATAAGATAAGATTTTTTTGTGCTGAAAGTTGCTTTTGACGCGCTATTACATCTTCCTTGGCTATGGATTTATTGTTATTTAAGCTTGGGCGCTCTGTTATAAAGTTTTCTCTAGAGCAAGTAACTGGAAAATTTTAACGTCTTACCGTCTTCTCTGAGATTGAGAATTACATTTCTTTCTTAGCCGGAACAACTTGGCCCTTTTTCCACACCATATGATTAATTTTTGTACACATTTTTTCTGGTATCATTTCGAATAAGTTGTATATTTATGTGAGAGGAACACAAAAATATTTCTTTATATTTTTCGAACTATATTGTAAAGAGAACAACAGTCGTATCTTATTTTTCATATTGTTTGTTTATTAAATGTATGTACTTTTTAAAATTTTTCAAATTATTTACTGAATTCGATGCTTAGCAAAAAATTGTGAATTTCAATTGAAGCCATCTTTTGATGAAATTCTTCACTTTGTTCATCACTTAATTTTGCCACCAATTTTTTCGTCAACAAAACTCGTATACAATTAAAAATTCCAAATACCTTACTTTTAACACTTCTTCTCTATATTAATATATTTATATGAAATATATTAAATTCAAAATATGTAATTAGTTAATTTGAGTGTAAACCCATCGATTTAAGTAATTTAAAGTACAAATTCCATGGAAAGATTTTATGTCAACATTGTGTGCGGTTAGATTGCTTGGTCCCAATTTCAATACAGAGTGCATAATTTTGGGCCGAACACATACCGCTAAACACATTAAAGCTCTTATAAGCGGTTGATATTTATTTTTCTCGACCTTATCAGCGCTCTCGTCATCTGCTTGTAATTGATATTTGTATCCTTGATCAAAAGGCCATACTCTGTCAATAAATTATTACTATATAATTTTTTTGATATTGCTCCCAAGATAATAATAATTTTGAATGCATTCGCCGGTTTAGGCTTCACATTTTCGATGCTATCTTTGTACCTGCAATGATGAGGTCGTCTGCATACACAGCAATGAAAACTATGTTTTTCTGAAAGTTCATCCAAATGAATTTCATTGCCCATTAAAGCTCTTATAAGCGATTGATATTTATTTTTCTCGACTTTATCAGCGCTCTCGTCATCTGGTTGTAATTGATATTTGTACCCTAGATTAAAAGGCCATACTCTGTCAATAAATTATTACTATATACCAAAAATAAATAAAACAAAAATAACTTTTTATGCATATGGCTGTTAATGTTAAACGATGTAAAAGCAAAACACCAGTATCTAGATTTTTCCATTTTCGTAACAATATCAATCAGATTTCATAACGATCCCGATTTCCTTGTTTAATAACCTAATGAAGTTAATTTGTATGATTTTATTCTTGTTGATTTTGGTGATTATTTATAATTAATAATACTTTGATATTGGGTAAAAGGCTTATTTTTATTTATACAAGCTTAATAAATGCGCAATCCAGACTTCAAATTTATGTTTACATACTAGTGTTATTGCTGATAATAAGTTTAATACACATTTTCATATAACTTCGAGACTATAGGCTGTAATGTCACTTATCTGTAAAACTTCACATTAGCTAAAGGCTTTAGAAATGTACGGCATATATCGCAGGAGCTTAAAAGACATGGAGCAGTTTAATAATAACATTATATGGTATATATCTAGAACTTCCGCTGTTAAAAAGCAGAACTCTTTAATTTTTAATTTTTTGTTGCGTCTATTCCTTCGATCACAGGAAGGAAACCAAGAAACAAGATCGCGAAGTCTCTTATTAACTACAAATCCGTATCCAAATTCGGGAGTCTTGCGTGGTGGGCTGTAAGCCCTAGGCACAACCCAAATTTAAAGTACATTGTATTGGACTGCGCCGCACATGTTAGTTAACACCTAGCGATTGCTAGTATGTCATTCAGGAGAGATCACTATGAGGCTGAGTGTAAACTTGATTACAGCAAGAAAAGGATAGATTTAGAGGTCGCCATGCAACAAAAAATTGGTATTGGTTTCGTATAATGACGGCAATAAACATTTGCTCAACGAATTATTTTAAAATGCAATAATTGTACTTACAATACTAGATATGCTCGAGTTATTTTAATGACAAGGGCTTGAATTGAATGCTCTAAGATTTATACCTAAAACATATGATGGTAATTCTCAACAATGCAAAACTCTTTATTTTGTAAAAGGCTTCAAGTATTCAACACGGATGATATTAAAACAGAACAATATTATTGTGTATTTAAGAGAAAATGTGTAAATTGTGTAAAGAACAATTATGTAAACATTTTTATAAAAATGTTAAATGAATGTCAATAATACTAAAACTATCAAAAAAATCAAATAAGGATGTTTGATTTTGTGTATACAACTTAGAGTGTTTTGAGCATATCTCGTATAGGAGTATAGCTATTGCATTTTGAAATAGTTCTCATACTGCAACTTTTGTAATCCTTTTCAATTGTGATTTATTACAGCGTGTTTATATTATGGTAGATCCGAATTCAAATGAGGCTTTTTTATTCTATTGTAAACACTTATTGGCGAAAGCCAAAACCAATTTATTTTTACACATGTACTCATAACTTTATCTATAATTTCTTCGTTCATTTTAAATAATGTTTCGCTATTTATATTTAATTTAAGTACCTTTGCTTTTTTATTTTTATTTAAATTTGTTTGTTTTTAACCGTTAACATTGTTTATATCATTTGTCATACTGTCTTGCACAATCTTCACTTTTGGGCCCTTCTGTGTATACAAGTGTAAATTTTAGGTATACTTCATTTAATAAATTAAAAATATAAGAACTCAATATTTTCTGTTTTTCCTTGTAGCACCTCTTGGGCATCGGTATACGCCCTTAAAACAATGCCACCAATGCGGCAGTGTAAGTTGCCAACTGGCCCATAATAAAGTCGGCAAACACAACTTTATTAAACATATGTTAAATCCCTATTCTGTGTTTATGTTTATGAGAGAGCAAGAAAAACGCTGTCAAAACTGCTTTTGTCTACGATTTTTTCTGTCCTTTTCTATGGAAAAAATCGTCAGCCCCAATTCTGTTTCATCTCATATTCGAAAATTCTTTAGGAACATATACGGATCCCCTACCATCATAAATCAAGGAGGTTGGCCGCAAGTTTACGAAATGTTGTCGGAGTTTTGTTGGGAATTCGCCTGCAATTGGTATGAATATTTAGTTCCTCTGTTACAGTTGCCGGGTAGTATAATTACTGTCCATATACCATCTCTGACACTGATGTACCCTTATTTTTCTTAACTGATGTTCTCAGACCCAGCATAACTATATTCCTCCATCCAATTTACGCTCGCTTCGTGGCAATTCAAGCGATTTTCAAATCACGGTGGTAGCGTTAAATAAGACCGTTTGAAGTTTTCTCCATTGAATTTTAGATCGTTATGGTCGAGCAAGAAGTCAAACTCTTTCCTCGCAATTTCTAATTTTTCGTGCAATAATCATCTAACCTTCTGAGGTATTAGATAGTGAAAAGTTTCACTTTGGAAGTTTATGAAAATTATTATCCGATTTGCATTCAGTTATTTAACAAACATAACGTAAACCATTTAAACTGCTACCGTAAAAGTACTAATCGTGGCTGCATTTATTTTGAGTTCATTTTATGTATTTGGACTGGCAAATAACGTAGCCTTGAGTCAGGATTACGACTTAGCTTTTTACACTACCTAAGTTGTGTGTGTTAATTTTATACATGAGTGGTGGGACCTACAGTTTAAAGTCGATTTCTATTGCTTAAGTTAAGTCCGGTTTCACACTTGTTTGAACAATAGAGAGACATTTTTTAATTCTCTTTTGTTCTTGCCAAAAGCTTTTACATTTGAGCAGTTAGAAACATCAAAGACAAATTTTTGCAATAAGACGAAAATTAATAAATAAATTGAAAAGAGAGACAAAAAATGTCTGACGCGAACTCTCATGTACTACACACTTCACTTCTTCTCCAACAACTTCATCTGTCTGTCCATCACTCGACCAACTGGGGGGAAAAAGGGGGTCTATGTAACGTGTAATAATTATCAAGCATAGAATTTTAACTTGGAAAATGTCTACTTTATCGGATGCAGCATAGGAGAACAACATTCCATAAATGACAACGGTCTTTCACCTACTTTAGCCCGTGCTTAAGCAAACTGTGAGACTAAATTAAAATTTAAATTTTTATTACGGAAACCATATGAAATATTCTGATTTAGGAGTCGAATTATCGAAATTATTTCCTCTAAACAAAAGAAGCATGGGAAAACAATTTGGAAAGCGAAATTGAAAAATGAGCAAATGAGCTACTGTTTTCCAAAATATAGGATTGTTAAGATAAATAAAAATAAAATAAAACAAAAAAATAAATAAAATAAATGAGTTACTTTAGTTTTTGCCAGCTAAATTTGAAACAAATTAATTTTTCTTTTATTTTCTTTAAAATTATATAATTTTTTTTTAATAATTCTCTTTTTAATAATTTAACCTCATTGATTTCTTTAAAAGTCTTCAGATTCGTTTTTTTACCAGATATCGATGGAAATGTCAAAAGATTAAATCAGTTGTTTTAATTCCTGCCACTAACATATATACTATATACATATATAAATGTATTTAAAAAATTAATCTCAATGATTTATTTTACTAATACTTATGTAATCAGTAAAATTAATTAATTTTATCTTTGCAGAACCTGATTTAGCAATTGAAGCGTATCACCGAGCACTTGAACTGAATCCACATGATACACGCTTGTGTAGTAAATTGGGACGAGCGTACGTGAAGTCTCACCAATATGTAAAGGCTATACAATTTTATAAAGAAGCTTTAAGAAATCAAAATCACTCAAGTTTGAATTTAAATTTAGCCGAGCTTTATTTAAAATTGAGGCAATTTAAAAGCGCCGAAGAAACTCTAAAAGAAAACGATGATCAAAAACAAATGTAGGTATACATATATTCCGTCTTACATGTAAGTCATTCAATGGCAGCCAGAGGAAATTTTTAAAATTTTTTATGGCTTCGCATAATTTTTCTTATTTTTCCCGAATAAATTTTGTGCGGATACTTTAATTGCATATATTTGGGGTGTTAGCAAAGTAATAGTTAGAATAACATTTTATGCAACACATTACAAACCAATGCAACACATAATCGTTTTCTATTTGTTTTCATACAGTGTTAGCCATAATGATAATAAAATTTATTTTTCAGTTCTAAATAAATCAAATCTGAAGAGTCCAATACAGTTGTTAATTAAATAATTTAAAATATCTTAAATAAAAAAATTGTATTAGTTTTGTCATGTAATTAAGAAAATATTGTTACGAAAATGGAAATGGTGTAACTTCGTTTAACATTAAAATGTTAAACAAAAGCTACAAAAACAAAAACAACGGACTTGTTTGCCTAATTCACAAATAATCAAAAATAAAACAACAACATCAATGCAACGAAAAAGAGATAAACACATAAACAGCAAACAACAACAACGCTGAGGGGACGAACGTAAACAAGATGCACTAACAACAAAGAAGAAAGCATGTTTGAATGTAAACATGTTGTTTACATTCATAGAATTCTCGTGAAGGCGAAGACTAGAAACTTCGCCTACGAGAACATTCATCAGACTGTTTACGTCGTGATATAAAAGGCAAAGCAAAGCATGAAGGATCAGAGTAAAAGTTCAGTCAGTCTTGTGTGAAGACGCGCTGCGTGGAAGAAAGCAATCGTGGTTTGAAGATCTCCGTTATAAAGATCGATAGAACAATTTGTGTAATAATTGTTAGTGTTTATCGCAAAGGGCATAAACAAAAAGGAATAACAAATAACGCAATTTTGTTGTTAAAACAAGTTGTGAACAGTGGCACACAAAAGTTGTGTGATTAATAAAGAGATTTAATTAAAATTAAACACAAATTTATTTTTATTTATTTGCAATCTACGAGCTCATATTTTAAACGTTTTTAAAAGGTAAAAACGTAACAATATATTAGAGAAATTTTTAATTTTTTATTTTTACCACCAATATTTCTTGGGATAAACTTTATTTATAATAATATTTCCACATTTATTTGACAAACTCTGAACTAAGTGCTGAACAAGGGATTGAGGAATAGCCTTCCAACATATTTGGATGTTTTGCCATAGTTCATTAGAATTTGGGTTTTTTATACTTCATCCTTTTTTCAACTTCAGTCCATAAGTTTTCAATTTGATTCAGATCAGAATACCGAGATGGGGAGTTTTTCTAATGTAAGCAACTTTTCACAAGTTTTTTTTCACACAATAACGATGTAGCTAAATGCTTGAATTGTATATATCGAAATATTGTATTGGTCAACTGTACGCCATATATACCGTTTTTCGTTTGTTCCCCATCGGTAAAATATATTCGTCGCATGATAAAATATGTTTTCGAAAACTCACTTCTTTCTCCATATTTTGTTTGCCAAAATCCAATCTGAATTTAAATTTTTTCTTTTTTTCATACGAAAGGTTTTCGCTGTGCAACAACGCAAGAAACCATCATTAAGACATCGTCTAATAGTTTAATATGATATGATAATGCTAACGAAACTTTTAGCTGCTTGAATCTTTTAAATGGATCAGCTTTTGAAGTCAATTACATCTTTATTGGTTTTTCGAAGTTTAGCAGCTCTGGGTACATTATTTGAGGTTCCAAATATATTATAATATTATGTTATAAAGTTTTCCCTAGAGCAAGTAACTGGAAAATTTTAACGTCTTACCGTCTTCTGTAAGATTGAGTATTACATTTCTTTCTTAGTCGGAACAACTTGGCCCTTTTTGCACACCATATGATTAATTTCTGTACCCCTTTTTTCTGGTATCATTTCGAATACGCCAATATATTTACAATGTAATGAGTTTTGTTAAGAATAAGAAAAGTATACAGAAAATACAAAAGTGACGCTTATCTTATAATATAACTGTAAAAATGCAATTAGATAGGAAATCTCCAACATGCCCTCTCAAATCTGCTCAAATCTAAAACAAAAATTCAATAACATTCAGAAAAAGTTATTTTAATCCCAAAGATTTCACAAATATATCGGCGATCATTTCATCAATTGAAGTCGCCGTAGTCTAGTAGGTAGTGTGTTGGCTTATTAGACGAAAGGCCAGGGTTCGAAGAATCCCGTCAGACATCAAAAATGAAATATGAAAAAAATATTTCTTCGGCGACTTCTCTCAGCAGATTTCTGGCAAAAACTCTGAGAGTAAATAAAATTGCCATGAAAAGTTTCTCAAAAAAATCTGTCGTTCGGAGTCGACTTTAAACTGTAGGTCCCGCCACTCATGTATAAAATTAGCACACACAACATAAGTGGTGTGAGAAGCTAGGCCGTAATCCTGACTGAAGGGTTGTAATAGCCAATTATGTTGTGTATGCATTTCATCAATTGATAAATAGCGCAGCTCTATCTGATTCGATTTCACGCTCTCCCTTACATGTTGATACTTGACATCTATGTCTTTGCACCTTCCATGAAGTACAGGATTTTTTTGCTAAATGTTGTGGACCAATGTTATCACCATAAATAACAATTGGCTTTTCATCAGGATAACAATTCATCTCCTTTAAGAGCCTTTTTAAATATATTGCCTCTTTAGCAGCTGTTGATAAATCCACAAATTCCGCGTCTGTACTACTAAGTGCTATGCTTGGCTGTTTTTTACTTTCCCAACTGAAAGAAGATCCTGCCAAAAATAATGTAAAGCCTGTGTAACATTTTCGGTCTTTTTGACAACAGGTCCAATATGCATCAACGAATCCTTTAAGCGGTTCGGTTGTTTTACTATATTGTAGTCTAAGATGATTTGTTGATCGCAAATAACGTAATATGTGTTTAACTGCTTTTTCATGTTCCACATGAGAATTTTAGTTTCTTTGCGCCAATTTGGAAACAGAATGTAGAATATCTGATCTTGTACTTATCGCCAAATACATAAAAGTACCAATTATTGATTGATACCAATTTACATCAACTAGTTTATATTTTGTGTTGTTGCCATAAATCTGAATCCTTAATCGAGGGGTGTAGAAACTGGTCTAGAACTTTGCATGCCATGCTATATTAAACCTCTGTCTATGTACTGAGCATGACCTATCCTTATTTTACCAGTATTACCTTCACGTTCGATTTCCATTCCCAAGAAATATTTTACGTTACCATTGTCTACTAGTTTGAATTTCCTTGAGATATTTTCCTTGATTGCATCTAAATTGGTTTTATCCGAACAAGCAATCAAAATGTCATCTATACATAGACAGTAATAAAATTACATTTTCCATTATCCTGTCTGCCATAAATACATGGTTCACTTATACAAGGCTTAATCTCCATATTTTGTATTGCCGCATCAAGTGTTGTGTTCCATGAACGACCCGACTGCTTAAGTCCATAAATAGCTTTCTTTAAGCTCAACACTCGATCTGGATAACTGGC
>QOCX01002125.1:0-24760 GCA_005959815.1 Sarcophaga bullata | reverse complement strand
CTGGAGCAGCCTTCCATGATGTGTTTGACATATTAAAGTATCCTTTTAATAGTACTAGCTCTGTTGTGTTTCAATCGCACTTAAGTAATCTTCATAGACAGTGAGTGGTGAATTAGGAGGAATGTACACGCAAACAATGAATAAGGATTGATTATGAATTTTACTTAATACGCATAGCAACTCAATATGTAGAAAGTCATTAAGGATAACTTCTTCAGACGGGAATTCATTCGAGATGGCAATTAATACCCCACCTCAAGATTTTTGTATATTGTATTGCACACAGCTTTCTCTGTCTTTTCTAAAGACATGGTATTTAAAAGACATGGCAAAAAATCTCAGAATTATTAATTTTACTACTGAGCGAAGTTCCAGTAAATATTATTACATGGTAATTAAATACAAAACTATTACAATACATTGAAGATAATTTCGAGTTAACACCTCTAACATTTTGATAAACAATGGAAACAACATTTCTTTCAATGTAAAAAATTCGCGAACTAATGAACTGGAACAGATTTTCAGGAACAATTATATTAAATAATTTCCTGTTTCTCGAATTTATTTTGAAAATAAGAATTTCATTTGGGTTACAATTTTTGATTTTTGATAGAATATAGAATTTCATATCTTCAGCATTCGTATCAACTGCAAAGCACGCGTGTAGCAAAATATTGTTTTTTAGGAGAATAAGTTCGCAACTCAAGTGGGAGATTTTTAGCAGTAGCATTTCGAGTTATTCACAGGGAAGCATTTGGCATTAAGATTGATGAAACAGGCGATGTAGCATCAACAATTGATTAAACGAGCAGAGTTGACAGAACCTTGCATAAGGTTACTGATTTTTGGAGAACAATTTATTTCCATCAGCACCATAATATATTATACTAAGTTTTTAAACATAGGAAAGACTTCTTTTGAAACCGAAACTGAATCGAATTATTAATAAAACCTTCATTTTCCGATAATATTTGGAGTTTTTTGGAGGTTGATTGCTAAAAACGCAAGATGTAGAGGTAGTATCATTTTCAGTATTCACAAATCTGGGATTTTTCGGTATATTAAAACCATTTAAGGTCTTAAAATCATTGAAAAGGATTTACATAAACATTAATTTTGATCTTTTTAAATTGTTGAGATTATGTTGAATTTGTAAGAAGCTGTTTCTGGTGCTTTGAAAAGAACGATAAAACTCAGCACTATATTTCTGGCACTCACTACAACGCTAATGCAGATTCTTATCCTTTGCAACGGATTAATCACTAAGACAAAAGAAAGACCGCAACACTTAAATGACTAATCCATGACAAAGCCAACAGATAATCATTCTATCGTCAGATCGATCCAAAGATACATCATTTTATAACAATATTAATGAACCGATTTTAATTCACAATGAAGGTATAAAATTATATTGAATGAAATTTGATATGAAGAACGAATTCATCTATTTTTGGTTCCTGGGTTATGTTAAAAAAGTATTCACAATAGATGTAAATTAATTGTCCTCTATTGTATAATAGATGGAGCTATTTAATTAGGTGTTATTGTAATGCAACCGTTTGTAAATGATAGCTGAATTATGGTGGTGAAATATGTTGTTGTTTTGTTAATGTTTATGAAAGTAACATGTGTTTATTGTTGCTGTTGCAAAGTAAAATATTAAAATTTTAAAGTTTTTAAGTTGAACACTGACACTTATTAACTGAATGGATGGCAACAGTTAAAATTGTATTTTGTGGTTAAAATAATATCGCACAACGGGAGTACAAAACAACACGTCCAACACGTTAGAGTAACCAACTATTTTGATTACGTATACAAAAAATTGTTCATTTAAATGATGTCAATGGCCTTTGATTCTAATGCAAATAAACACAGCTCTTAAAGCACATCAGCATAAGTCGATGTATCGTTTATTAAACGCCGATGCATCGTCCATCAAAACATCGATGGTAAACATCGAAATTTATGTGTTAAACACTGTAGTGTACTACAAGCCCCTGTAACCACCATATGCATTAAAATACACCATATGCATTAAATAATATTAATAATAAATGTAAACACTTTACAATAAACAGGAGTGAACTGATAAAGGAAAATTGTAAATAATTTGTTTTGTAATATTATAAGAAAAGAAATACTAATATTTGTAACTAAATGTATAGACATATTAACTTGTAACTAAAAGAAATTTGTATAAATACCACGGGACAAATTTTGAATAAATCAGAACTTATTTTGTATTGTAAAACAAAACAACTTTTTTTCTCAATATTCTGACTGAGGACTTTAACCAGTGCTTAAATGAATTAAAACTGCTACAGTCAAATGCAGCAGTATAATCTAATTGACAACCCTTTCCTTTAAACATAATATGGCGATCCTGCCTAAACGAACAAATAATTAATTAATGACAATACAAATTACATCCTGACTAAACGAACAAATAATTAATAAATAATACAAATTATATTGTGCCTAAGCGAGCACATAATTAATTAATAACCATACAAATTACATTTTGCCTACACGGGCTAATAATTAATTAATAACCACATAAAATACACCCTGGCAACATATCCTGCCATTGTCGAAGACTTCAGATGTATGTGGCAAATGAATTTAGTCCTTCGCAGGAAGAAATAGATGAGTTCTTTAAGTAATACGAGGAATACGTACCGGAGGGTCTAACAAGTTGTCCAGTGTTCGTACCAACACCAAAATCTTATGGACCCAAGGCCATATTGATAGAAGAATACTACAAGAGAAATAAGAAGATAGCAACTCAAACCCCAACCAATGTACCTAAAAAGAAAAGGAGAGGAGGAAGAAACAAAAACTAAAGAAGGAACGGACAGAACTGGTGAGATTAATGGGCTTATCTCCTGGGGAAGAAAAAAGAAAGCTGTATAAACATTTGAAAAATAAAAATGGGGAAAAGCAATTCAAAATTGAAGAATTAGTCAACATAAACAACAACAGTAAACAAGAAATGGGCTTTGGGACAACAAATTAGATGCCTTCTGCATTTTTGCATATTATTTGCATATTATTAATATTTTTAATATTTAAGATAAATAAGTATTTTAAGAAGTAGATACAAAAAAAGGCCGTTGTTCAGGTCTAATAATAAAAATAAAATAAAATAAGAAAAATGAAAAAGTAATACTGATCAACACAATAATAAGTAAACTAGAAAAAATATTAATAAATTTTAAAAAATCAGGAACTAGAAGTAATCAGGAGATAACATTAAGAAATAAATTAGAAGAAATAAACTCATTAGAAAAAGACTTTTATGAGCTAGTAAATACAGACGCCACCACAAAAGACATACAAAACCATAAAAAAGTGATATATACCATAACGAAGCAGAGACTTTTTAACATCATTAAAACTATTTAATCAAAAACAAAATTTAATAAATATAGCACAATTCAATCTCGAAACCGCTGTAAAAATAATTCTGCTATTCACTGGAAATTATAAAGAATTAGATTCATTTCTTACTATAGTAAAATTAATCAATGTTACGTTAGAAACAATACAATAATCTATTCTAATAACTTTTGTCTACAACGTAAAACTAACTAGTGTAGTAAGAACTTCATTGGGTATATCTGAACCAACAACATTTGAGGAATTAAGAATCCTTCTATTAAACAGGTACAAATCAAGGAAGACCGCCTCACAAATACAGGCTACTTTAAGTATTTTCTCACAAAAAAACATGAATGTAAAACATTTCATGAAAAACTTTTAGAAATGATAGCAGAACTTAACGAATTGCAGATCAAGGGTATAGAGGGAAGCAACAGCACGCAGGTTGCAACTATAAAACAAATAAACGGAGATTGCGCATTAAATTTATTTAAGAATGGTTTAAAGGGAGAACTTAAACCAACAGTATTGGCATCAAGGCCTAAAGAACTTAATGAAGCATTACAATTGGCATTAGACTTGGAAACAGAACAATTCAGAACAAATTCAATATTTCTCAAACAATAATAACAGGAGGAATAATTCAGAGAACTTTAATAACAGTAGGAACAATTACAATAACAGAAGAAATAATGCTAATCAGAAAAACAACAGGAACCGATATAATAACAACCGGTCAAATAGCAATAATAACGGAAATAATAATAATAATAGGACAATACGCTATAATGACAATTATAGGGCCAATAATTATACAAACCACAATAGTGGTTCAAATATTTACAACAATAGAACAAACAGGTCTAACAGTAATAATAATAATAATAATAACGGTCATAGCAACACTAACTACAACAATAGGAAAATTTTCAAAATAACCGACAAAATGTACACTGTGTACAGGAAAACTACTCCCACTACCCGGAGGTCCAATAACAAAAATAGATAATCTTTTCCAACTATCAAATAACATGACAAATTTCATAAACTTAGATTTAGGTAAAGGTTTAACACTTACATTTTTAATAGACACAGGAGCAGACATCTCTTCATGAAAGCTCAATAAATTAAATGATGACTCTATACATATTGACAAAGAAAGATCAATTACTTTTACAGGTATGACTACACAAAGAGTTAAGTCAATAGGAACTTCAGAGTTGAACTTCAACATAAATAATATAAAAGGAAAACTTAAATTTCACATCATTGACAAAGAATTTCCCATACCAACGGACGGAATATTAGGAAGAGATTTCTTTTCAAAATTATTATATAAAATTGATTATGAAACACTTACGTTGTCACTTACTTTAGGAGTGAAGAAATTACCATACCCATGAAATCATGGATAAACAAGAATTATTGCATGAAGATAGAAAAGCGATCAGAAAGTATTCATCCGATAAATTTAGATATAAGAGAAGGTAGCATTATTCTTAGCAAGGAAATTCAATCAGGTATATTTATTAGTAATACGATAGTACTAGGAAACGGAAATCACCATGTCAAAATATTAAATACAACAGATAACGACGTGATTTTAGACAATATTAATTTTGAAATAGACCATTACGAAATTATACTGTATTGCAAAGGACACATATACCAAATAAAACAATTTTTAGTGAAGACAGATTTAGAAAATTACCTGACAATCTAAAAATTGACGTTAAGGACAATAAAGCAAAAGGGAATGAACGTAAACTAAGTTTGAGTCCTAACAAAGGATAATTAACAATATAAGTAGTAAAAAGAAGATCTCCAACGACTACAACAGACACGCGGAGAATTTTAAGAAATATCCCCAGAAAGGCAGTACAACAATTTAGGACGATGTTGAAAAATCAGATAAGGAATCCATCATTGATATCCGGTTAGCGCGGATAGACGCCAACGAAGACTGGTTTGAAGCACAAAGAAGTAACCCAATATTGGCGAAGATTATAGCAGCTAAGGAAGAGGATAATATCAGCAGAAGGTCCTCTTATAAAAGCATATTGGGCACTATAGTACAGTTTAAAATTGATAAGCGGGTGCTTATATCGTCATTGGGAAAGCGTTGATGGGAAGACGTCATCCAATCCAATAGTAGTGCCTTCCTCCAAAATTAAGGAAGTCTTAAATGAGTTCCTTAATGGAGCTAGCGCAGGACACCTTGGGATGACAAAGTCGCTGGAAAGGCTAAAGCAACGTTTTTATTGGGTTGAATGTCAGCAAGCAGTGTCGAATGGGATAGCAAACTGTACCCAGTTTATTGCAGCTAAAAGTCCAATAGGAAGAAGTAGAGGATAGCTCAAAGAGTATAACTCGGCCGCACCTGTCAGTAATGCCGGAAACGGATATGCCCTCATCGGGATGGATTATTTCAGCAAATGGCTAGAAGTGTATGCCACACCCTATCAAGAGGCGAACACAATAGTAAATGTTTTTGTAAGCAACTGAGTATGCCGCTACGGGGTTCCAATAGAGCTATATTTGGATCAAGGCAGAAATTTTGAGTCAGCTGTATTCAAGGAAATGTATGAGATATACGGTATTAAGAAGACTCGGACGACGCCGCTTCACCCACAGTCCGACGGAATGGTGCAACGATTTAATCGAACCCTGGAAGAATACTTGCGGAAAGTAGTAAGCGAGTGACAGAAGGATTTGGACGAACACATTCCTAGGTTCTTACTGGCGTACCGATCTGCAATCCATGCTTCAACATCTAGATCACACGCCAAGGTTATTTTTGGGACTGAGATAAAATTCTAACAAGGTTGAATGGAATCATTTGACTTCATCATTTACCTCTCTACGGCCTACCGGAGTTAGANAAAACTGCCTGGTGACTTAGAGTTTCTTGTTAAGCCCGCCACAGAGAGGTATGCCACATACGGTAGAAAACAGGAAAGTCTGAATGAACTTCATAAATTCGAGCGCACACGTATAAAAATGATCAGCGATGGAATGAAATCCAGGTATGATCGTGCAGCAAATACGGAGGGCTTCCGTGACGGACAACTGATTCTACTCTACAACTCAAAGCGGAAGAAAGGATTATCTTCCGAGCTGCAAACCAGCTGGGAGGGACCTTACAGTATATTTAAAAGACTAAACGATATAGTGTGGAGGATACAGAAAGCTAACAGCTCCCGAGCAAAAATGAAAGTACAAATAGAGCGACTGGCGCATGGTTTAAATCTACAATTATAAACAAAAGCTGCAAAAACAAAAACGATAAACTTGTTTACAAATGATCAATGATAAACAAGTAAGCAAAAATATAACTACAAGAATAACTGTAAACAACGATGTTTACATTTACGGAGTTCTCGAGCAGGCTAAGCCATGAACTTTCGCCTTCAAGAACATTCATCACACTGTTTACGTTGCTATATAAAAGGCAAGGCAAAGACGCTGTCCGTTTGAAGAAAGCAAGATCTCCATTACAAATATCTATAGAACAATTGTCTAATAATTGTCATTGTTTATTGCAAAGGGCATAAACAGAGGAACAGCAAAGAAAACAATTGTTGTTAAGAACAACTTGTGAACAATGCATGCAAAATTGTGCGAACAATAAAGAATTAATTAAAGTTGTGAACACATATTACATTCTATTTTATTTCCAAACCTATGAGGGCTCATATTTTAAACGTTTTTAAAAAGGTAAAACGTAAATAAATTAAATAAATATAGTATAGTAATATATATAATATAATTATAAAATATATATTTATTTTTATATTTTCTAGATTTGTATTTTAGTTAATGTTTTTCTTCCTATTTTATAAATGAGTGTTTTTTACGTCTAAATTTTCAAAATTTCCACCATCCCTTTCTTAAATTCATTCATTCACTCTTAGTCGGAAATTAAAAGTTTTTGATCAATCTTATAAATTTAGATTGTAATTTATATAATTATAATAAAAAGAAATTCTGAATTCCCGCATTTTTCAATTGGACACTTATTGAACTCTTTTGAGATAGAAATTACCTACAATGCAATTTTGACAGCTTACACGCATGTCCCGAAAAATTTCCGGAAATGAGATTGAACTGATATTCGGAAAAATTGGAGTCGTTAAAACTCTCATATATTTTAAAACATTAATGTAAATAAATTAAAAAAAATATGTTTAAATGTATGTAATACGCTATAATTATCTAACATAAATTTGCTACAATCACCTTCTGCTTTTTATTTAAATTTTAGGAACTGATAAACAGAAACTCTTTAGAAGTTCATGATTTTGACGAACTTAAAATAAATATTTTAATTTATCTTTAATGGGAAATAAAACCATATTGTGCGTTAATAAATAAATAAAAATTTAATTTGATAAACATTATTTTAAAAACTAAAATTTTTACATAAATTTAAATAAAAACTCATTTGCCCCATAAGCATAGGGTACCTGCATGACGTAGAAGTACTGAAAAGAAATATTCTTGAACATCGGACGACAGACGGCAGTGCGACAGAAAATAATGCCAAGTTCAGCATATACATACATACAAAAACATTTCATATAGCTTTAGTACTTATATAAATAAAATTTTTTTTCAAGAAATTAAAAAAAAATTATTAAATTACTTTTTTATAATATGTATTCAATTAATTTATTCATAAATGTTAACTCTGCCTTTTCGGAAATTATTAGTTTTTACCAAATTTAGTTATTGTTTTTTTTAAAAATTATTTTTAACATCAAACGAATTCACAGCAGCATGATAATACAATTTCACTTTTAAGAATACATGGATTGTTTTTTAATTAGGAATTGTTTATTTCTCTTTGATAAAAGAAGTATTCTAATCTGTTATTTAATTATTATTTCATTTTATATTATAATATTTTTACAAAAACAAAACAAAGGACTTGTTTACTTCATTAACAAATAAACAAAAATAAAATAACAACATCAGTATAATGAAAAAAGATGTAAGCATGTAAACAGCAAACAACAACAATGCTGAAGGAACGAACCTAAACAAGATACAAAAACAACAAAGAAGAAAGCATGTATGAATGTAGACAATTTTTACATTCTCAGAATTCTCGTGAAAGCGAAGACCAGAACCTTCGCCTACGATGACATTCATGAGACTGTTTACGTCGCTATATAAAAGGCGAGGCAAAGCATGCAAAGTCGGAGTTCAAGTTCTGTTAGTCTTGTGTGAAGACACGTTGCGTGTGAAGTAGACCAATCGCGATTTGAAGATCTCTGTTACAAAGATCTACAGAACAATTGTGTAATAATTGTTATTGTTTATCACAAAGGGCATAAACAAAGGAGTAACAAATAAAGCAATTATTGTTGTTAGAATCAGTGAACAGTGGCATACAAAATTGTTTTTTATTAAAATAAAAAACAAATTTATATTTATTTTTATTTGCAATCCACGAGCTCATATTTCAAACGTTTTTAAAAGTTAAAAACGTAATGCAAATTATCATTTCCCACCCATCATTGCCCTTTGTCAGAGTCCACATACTCTAGCATGTATGGAGAGAGGAAAACAAATTGGAAATGTCAAATATGCAAACCACGAACAAAATCTGCTAACACAATGTACCAATCTCCAGTGTATGATAAACGAGAACCTCAAATGAAATTAAGAGCCAATGATGAAAAAATTATGAAGCAGACAGAGCGAATATACTTAAAGATCCATTATCTCTTAGCACTGTTAACTTTTCTCTGTGCTCGGTTCAATCAGATGTCACTGACCTTAAGTTAGACATAAAAGATATAAAAACAAATTTGGAGCAATTAGCACTGAGCGTTAACCACTATCACATACCAATAAGAGATGAAATAAAAGAAGCACTTATGAGCACAATCACAATTACCTCTCGAAATTAGTAGAATAAGTAAAAAAACTGACCGAAAGAGACAAGCTTAGGGAACACCAAGTCAACACAATCGAAACACACATAGACAAATTAGAACAACAAAATATTGTTAAAAATATAGAAATAAAAAATGTTAAGAGATGTCCCCAAATGAAATAATAAAAAATAGCGTATTCGTTGAATGATTAAACGAAAATGATATGAGCTATGCTTAAGAGCCAGTTACCCACACGTTACGTAACGAACCGTAACAAACCTTCTTTCAAACGTGGCTATTTATATAAAACTTTTAAATTGTTGCATGCATATAATGAAATTTTTAATTTTAATTAACAATAATTAATTAAAAAATACTTAATTGGTTATAAAGAATAATATTTGGTGATCACTGTTATGCCCTTTTTATTGTGTTCACAAAAACAAATTTTAACAAAGATAATAAATAAAATAATATGTATGTATTGTTGAGTGAACGATCATTGGTACAGTTTCTTACTTTTTGTACTTTTCAATTGATATATTAGGCCAATAATAGTATTAATGAGCTGTCTAAATTTGTCTACATAAAGAGATGATTTTTCTTTAATTATGTAATTGTATATTATTCATAGTATCGTATATTTTAATATATACAAAAAACTTTGAAACAAAATAAATAAATACTATGTATTTTGAGTGCCAATGTAAAGCAAATGCCCTTTTTGATACTTTTCTATTTATACATAAATCTTTTTAATCTTTAAAATTTTTGAATACATATTCTTATGATTCTAATATTCATTATTATTTTTGTTATTGTTTTTATTACTATTCCAACTAGAGATATTGATTTTCAATTTAATAAAAAAATGTTTAAATAGAGCAATATTCCACTGTACTTATATCTAAATTCCATAAATATTAACTCAGATTAAATCAAAAATGTAATATTTCACAAAATTACAAGAAAAAAAGTAAACATAATACATAAAACATAACATAAGATTTAAAAATCAAATATAACTTCTTTCAATTAAGGCTCAATTGGTACTTTTTGAATTTTGCTTTTTTTTACCAACAGTCATCACTGTTCTGAACAGATGACTTCGTGCAAATGTATGTATATCAATTTCTTTGCATTGTGTTGTGTTCGTGTGTGTGTTGCTTTGTGTTCTGTGTCTTTTTTGTTTACATTCGTTGACATATGTCCCGTTTTTAACGTTTCTATAACTACACAAACGTTTTTAAGGCTACGTACGTTACGATTTTACGTTGCTTGCACATGAGTAACTAGCCCTTTAAAGGCACTGATCAGTACGTCAAAATTCACTATATTTAAATTATAAAAATGAAGAGGAAATTTTTTAATATATTGAATTGTTTAGATTTAAAAAAAGACCAGGAGTGGACGGTATAAGACCATTAAACTTAAAACACAATGCAAGTTATCCAATGCCTATCTTGACCAAAGTTATCAATCTAGTTTGGAAAAAGGTTTTATACCGAACTTACTTAAAACTTCATTAATACGAACAATTTATAAAAGCGGTTATAAAACGGACTTTAACAACTACAGGCCTATTGCCATTTTATCAGCTATTGAGAAAGTTTTAAAAGAAATCGTGGCTAGAAGGTTAACATCTTTTTTGAGCAAACACAACGTTATAAATGATAATCAATTTGGCTTTCAAAAAGGGGAGAAACTCAAATAAGTTATTGCAAAATTTCTCAAACTTCATCAGTAATCTCAGTAAAAATTCGCGCAACCTAGTACTATTTATAGACTTCAGTAAAGCTCTCACATATAATAGACTTATATAAATGCTAGAGAGAATTGGTATCAGAGGAAATACGCTATACTGGTTTAAAAACTATCTCAGTTGCAGAACCTATAGTGTGAAAATATGCAACAAACATAGCGAAGAGGTGGCAATAGATTGTGGTGTACCATAAGACTCTAAACTTGGACCGATACTGTTTATAATATATGCCAATCAGATGATAAGAGCTCTTAAAGGAAGCACAACATTAGTCTATGCGGACGATACTGCAATAGTAGTTGCAAATACATACATTAAAATGCTATAGCAGTGATGCAGGATCAACTAAATACAGCTACAAAATGGTGTCACGATAACAGAGTTGTTATTAATGCAACAAAAACAAAAATAGTGCATATAAAACCGCCGCATCTCTCAAATAGGGCTATTCATATAATATATCACAGCAATAAATGCCTACACAAGAGAGTCAAAAACAGTAAGCAAATATAGGATACTTGTAGCACAATTATAGAATTAGTTGAACCGCACAAATACCTAGGCGTATATGTCGATAACCGGTTCAAACGGAAAGCACATATTATACATCTTCAAAAAAAACTTCGAAAATCTGGATATATGCTTTCTCATTTAAGCTACTGCCCCATTAAGGCAAGCATATTATTTGTTGGTAGAATCTTATATAAGACACGGCGTTACAGCACGGGGCTCAACACATGGCAGAATACTTCAGAACACAAAAAATCAGATACTTGTAGTCAATATATTTGTGTATAGTCCCTTTGTCCATCATGCGTCCTCTTGGCAGTAACTGTACATATTTGTCTTTATTTGAATATGTTGCACGAAATGTCTACACTTTTTGGCGATAGAGGAAGTAGGCTGAACGTCCGTCGAAAGTTTGAAAGCCGGAAGTGAACGTATGGAGAAGATTTCTTATCATATTTTAACAATAAAATCCTTTTGGCCGACCGGTTGGGTGTTCCCGAGGACAAACTTATCGATTATATCATCGACGGAATCCCGGATGGTAGCCTAAGAATGCATGCGAACCTTCGGTGCTTTCAAGACAGGTCGCAGCTGTTGATGGCGTTTTCGAAAATTCAGTTAAAAGAGACGGCAGGTAATAAGAGAGTGAAGCGAGGGGTTGGTGTTCGTTGCTACAACTGCAACTATGTCGGGCACTACGCAAACGAATGCCAGAAGCCTAGGAGAGAGATGGGTGCGCGCTATGGCTGTGGCAGTATGGATCATTTTGTCGCTGCTTGCCCGGATCGGAAGATTGGTAGTAATATAGTAGTTAATGAATATTTAAAATATATTCAACGTAGTTTTAATAGCAATTTTGAAAAATATTTTTATATAGAATGCCTGATGGATACAGGGAGCCCCGCTAGTTTTATAAAAGTCTATCGTACATCGCAACTTTGGTGAAATAATAAATTAAACTGTCCTTATTTTCTCTAAATATAATGAATTCAAAACTATCGTAAACTTTCATTTCACGTCTGTTTCGAAGCAAAGTGTGTTCGATTGAAATACTAGTGTTGAGGACTCTGTAAATGTTCGATTGCGTTCTGTAGGAATTTTTGAGTGAGCAGGATTAGTCTTGACAAAGGGCGGAAACTGTGAGGAAAGTGGGAATGCTAGTGAAGATTATATTAAAGAGGGCGAACAGTTTGAGAGAGTAATTATGTCTATTGAGCTCGAGGATACGGGCATTATGGATTTGAGAATAGGTGAAGAAGTTGGTCAGGTGTTAGAAAAGCTCTAGAGGGGTTGTTTTTGGAGACTTATCTGCGTCCGAAACGGCCACTTGAGCCTGAGACGAGGTGTGAAATTAAACTGAACTTGGAGGGGGCAAGGCCGTTCAGTTGTCGACCTAGGAGGTTATCATACGATGAAAGGGAAAAACTGCAGGTTATTTTTATTTTATTTGAGGCAGGGTTATATAAGACCAAGTGAGTCAGAGTATGCGTCACCCATTGTGCTGGTTAGGAAGAAGACAGACGAACTGCGCATGTGTGTGAACTACAGGATTTTTAACAAAATGACACAGAGGGATAACTACCCTATACCTCTCATAGACGAACATTTTACGAAACTTGACTTAAGGAATGGTTTTTGTCATGAGTTTGTTGAGGATGGGTCAATTAAGTATACGTCGTTTGTGAAGCCGCTGGGACAATATGAATTTCTGAGGATGCTGTTTGGATTGAAGAACGCTCCATCGGTATTTCAAAGTTTTGTCAACAGGGTCTTTGCGGCAATGGTGAGGGATGGAAGGCTAATAGTTTACATGGACGACATAATGATCGCGACCAAGGAAATTAAGGAGCATTTGGAAATTTTGGGTAGTGTGTTTGAGCGGCTGGTTAGGAACAAGTTGGAACTGAAACTGGACAAATGTGAATTTTTGAGGACTAACGTTAAATACTTGGGTTATGAGATCAATGGGGATGGCATAAAGACGGATGATGTGGGTTTACAGGCTGTAAGGAATTTCCCTGTCCCAACCAGTGTGCATACCGTGCGTAGTTTTCTTGGCTTGACGTCGTATTTTAGAAGATTAGTTAGGGACTTCTCTATTATTGCGAAGCCACTGTCGGACTTGACGAAGAAGGACAAAAGCTTTGTTTTTGGGCTTGTTGGGTTGGAGGCATTTGAGACACTCAAGCATAGGCTTCTTCAGTCTCCGACTTTGGCCCTGTACGACCGTAGGGTTTGGCGCTATTCTGTTGCAGAAGAAGAACGATTGGAAGATGCATCCCATTTTCTACTATTCCAAACGGATCAGCGATGCGGAATCAAAGTACCATAGTTTCAAGTTGGAAACTCTCGCCATACTTTACGCTCTTAGACGTTTCAGACCTTATCTGCAGGGGAAGACTTTCAAAATAGTTACCGACTGTAATGCGTTGACAATGACTCTTAACAGGAAGGATATGAACCCGAGGATAGTGAGATGGAGCCTGGAGTTCCAGGATTATAATTACATACTTTAACGGATGCAGCACGCTGACGCTTTGAGTCGAAGTTTACAGGCGATGGTGATTGAAGGCAATAGTTTTGAGGAGAACCTAGTTATGTGTCAGAATAGGGATCCGAAGTTAGTGGAACTGAGAGATAGTCTTCAGATGAGTCAAAGTAAAATGTTTGAAATGAGGAATGGTGTTCTCTATAGGAAGACGAACAAGCATGATCGGGTGTTGTTTACGTAACCGAGGCGTTGGAAGGCCATGTGTTTTACAAGTACCACGATGAAATGGGTCATGTTGGAGTCGATAAAATGGTGGACCTTATATACTGGTTCCCGCATATGCGTAGGAAAGCCTCAGAACATGTGCAGAACTGTTTGAAGTGCATCGCCTACTCCGACAAGCCAGGGAAGGAGGAGGGGTTTTTGAATAACATACCCAAGTCTACTACTCCATTTGATGTCGTGCATATCGATCACTACGGGCCAGTTGATAATGGGAGAAGTTTGAAACATATATTGGTTGTAATAGATGCTTCTACCAAGTTTGTGAGACTTTACGCCACGAAGACTACGAACACTGCGGAAGTTGCTAAGCATCTGGTGAATTATTTTCGAGCTTACAGCCTTCCAAGGTGTATTGTGATCGACAGGGGATCTGCATTTACTTCGGGGAGTTCCAGGATTTTCTTTATTATGAAAGGGTTAATAGGAGCTTGGGGCCAATGCTGGCGAAGTTGGTTCGGTCTGAGGAGGGTGTGTATTGGTATACAGTTTTGGATAAAGTCGAATATGCGTTGAATAATACTATTCATCGCATGGTTGGTCAGCACCCTAGTGTGATGTTGTTCGGTTTAGGAGAAAGGGGTCCAATGTAGACTTGTTGAGGGAATATGTGCTTGACGACGACGGTCGAGAGGGACAGACTGATCATTTTAGACTGACGTAGGAGGCGTCAAAGAGGCAGAAGATTGTGCAGGGTTATAATTAGAGATACTATGATAAGCGGAGGAGAGCAGGTACGGAATACGAGGTGGGTGACTATGTAATGATTAGGAATTTCGATTCAAGTGTAGGAGTGTCAAGGAAATTGATTCCCAAATTTAAGGGACCATATAGAGTGGCAAAGGACTAGAGGAACGATAGATACTTATTAGAGGACGTCGAGGATTTTTAACAATCGCGAAATCTTTACAAAGGTGTTTGGGCCGTCGGTAACATTCGTCCATGGTTTAGAGAACGAAATCGCGTTAACTCTACACTAGATCAGGTGATCTCGTTTGTCAGGATGGCCGAGTTGTAGTCAATATATTTATGTATAGTCCCTTTGTCCTGAACATATGTGTCTATTTGAATATATGCCTTTTTACTTTCATGTATTTATATGCAATGTTAAGCAACTATTGCATCATCTTTTAATGTAACATAGTTTTAGCTAATACATAAGCACTCTTCCTCCTCTCCTCTATGTTAACAAATGTTATATAATGCAAATTTAACTGTTTATATTTACTCTCTCTCTCTCTCTCTCTCTCTCTTTGTATACTTATACGTAATATTAAAGTTAGTACATAAGCAGTATTTCACACGCTATGTGAAGTCATGATATGTGATATGTTGTGCTCATATCGAGGAAAGTCCTCCATACTTAAAATCATTCAAAAAATTTCCACTTTTCAAATAGAATACAATGTATAATAATAGTAACAAGATTCAACGAAACACACCAACATACTCCAATACGTCAACTAACATAACTAATATATCAGTATTAAATGCATCACTACATAGTATTTCATTCAACACAAACACCAACGTACATACGTCATTTTATTTGTAAACAGGCAACACATTACTAAGAACAACAAACAACGACATAACAACAACAATAGAAACATCGCAGACTGCAACAAATTGTAAATCCGAATTTCAGGAATTTAAATCTTGAATCGAAGTTTAATGTCTTAAACATAAAGAGCATATATTACTTTACAATAATTAATGAGTTTTACAACGACAGCAGATTTCTCAAAGTTATTGATCATGAGTATAACACAAGACGTAGAGCACAATGAAAACACGAAATTAAGCAAGTTTTTAATGAATATGGCAGAAATGAGCTTAGCGTTACCTTATCAACAATTTCTAACAAAATACCGTTGCATATCATTAATGAAGCCCACACATTAAAGAGGAAGGAACTTTTGAAGGATTATTTTATAAGTTCGCAAGGAAATCGTTTCATTTAAAATATTACTAATTTGAATTTTTGTATATAGCTAAAATCTTAGAGTAAATAATTTGTTTTTCCTGCTGACAAGCCAATGGCTTAGTAGATACATATTAAGTAGCTCTGATTGATAATAATTTTTAATAATTCTTTTAATAATAACGTAATGTAATGAATTTTTAATAGCAATAATAAGGGAATAAAGGATTAGTTTCCATTGAAAAAAAAACAACTATTTTTATGTAAAGATTTTAATTATCTGTGATAAAATTACAAAAAAAGGTATATAGAAATAATTAATTTAAATATATTCTTATAATATAATATAATATACAATAAAATATTTTTCTGTCAATATATTATTTTCATTAAGATGTGCCATAGGAATGGGACCATACGATCTATTTTACTCCTCTTCATATCCTATCCCTGTTTTTTTTCTGCAATTATTTTATTAAATAGTTATATATTCATTTATTTACCAAATATGAGATTTTACTTTGTATAACAGTATTGCAAAAAATAAAAACATTAGGTCGAACTCAGACCTTCTACATCGGCTTTCGAATGACAGAGTCAAGTTTCTCATAATCATATATATCGTTTGATGATTAAAGTGTTCGTGTAAGTGGACAGTGGAATGTCTTTTTCGTAACTTGTGAATGATTTTCAGATTCTTATTTTGAATTATTTGTAGTTTTTTTATGTTAGTTTTACAAGCCATTTTGTACCATACTGGAGAGCCATACGTCAAGATTGGACGCGTACAAGATTTATGCAAAAGTATTTTATTCTTTTCGTTTAGACGATATTTTCTGTTTAGTAATGGAAACAATGCTTTTCCACATTTTATAGCTTTGTTACAGACATTTTCAATATGTTTCTTAAACTTGAGTTTCTTGTGTAAGGAAATATCCAAGTATTTTAGTGATTCACTAATCGGCCCAACGTTTCCATAAACTATTAGTGGCCTATTAGAGACTCTTTTAGGACTCCTATGAAAAGGAAATAGTATTGCCTGTGTTTTCTTGTTGTTAATTTTTATTTTTCAGTTGTCAAAATATTTAGTAGTTCTTTTTTTTTACAATGACATTGGACAATTTCCCAGAACTTATTAATGCACTGTCATCGACATAAAGCGCGGTGTCGCTATTTCTAGTTGCGGTAAAATCTAATGGGAAAATAGAGTAAAGCGTTAAGTTTTCTCTTGGGGTGGAACAAATATTGCCTATGTCTACCATAAGTGTTCTATTTGAGAGAAAACTTTTTATTATTTTCTGTATATACAGTGGATGTGCAAACTGATGTCAAGGAAAATAATTCCTGTACTTCTTCTAACAAGTTTATTTTCTTCAATTATTTTTACAACTCTCTTAATTTGATGTACTGTTGAGTGCCCTCTACGAAAGCCAAATTGTTCATTTTTGAGGACATTACTTACATTTGTGAAGTCTTTTAGGCGTTTGTGTAAAAAATTTTCAAATATTTTGTCTAAAACACTAAGAGCCATTATTACAACTTACCGTTGACTAAAGGGAGGATTTTAACTAGCAGATAAATTGTTTTTCGTTATTATGAGTGTCCAATAAGCTAGAAGTGAGCGTTAATCTAAAGGGAGGATCATCCTACCGGTAATTTTTGAAGTTAAGTTTATTTCTGAACTTGCCATATTATACATTATTTTCAATATGGCAACTTGTAATACAAACAAAATTAGCAAATACAACAAAAAAAGGAAGCCAGTCGTTGCTTTAAAAAAAAAACTTGTTTAAGTGAGCAGCTTTATCGACATTGCTTCGACACTGCCATATTTTTGAAAAAGTTAAGTTTATTTTATCTGTAAGTTGTAATAACGATAATGACTTAAAGGTAACTTTACAGTTCCCTTTAGCTAAATGTACCTTCAACTAAAACCCAAATTTAACGGCAAGTTATAATAATGGCCCTAAGAAAACTAATCGGTCTATCGCTGGATGGCAATTTAGGACTTTTTGGTTTTTTGTGGATTGGGATCACCCTAGCTCTTTTGAACAGATTAGGAACGTATCCAATTTTAATACAACAGTAAAAATTACATATATATATCACCTTAAAAAGCTCATCGGGTATTTTTTAATACGACGATATTAATTCCGTCTAAACCAGGAGCTTTGTTATTTTTGAGACACGATATAATTTCTTTGATTTTAGTTATATTAGTTAACACAGTGTAAGAAATTACAGACGTATCCACATTAAAAGTCTCTAAATAATTATTTATAAATCTTTTCCTTTGTATTGTTCAAAAACTTCAGCAATGGGATTTGCTTTACTTTCGTTGTCGCATTTAGAAAGAATTTAGAAATTTTCCAGAATTTTTTACTTCATATAGGTAACGTAGAAATGAAGTTGGATCAATTAACATTTCTGTCTTGAATTAGATGCAATTTATTAATTTATTCATTTATTTAAAAATTGCTGATAGCGAAATGTTTATGCCCATTCTCAACAGCTCGCGACTGTTAATTTCGCTTATAACCCAAGTGTTAATTTCATTCCAATTGGCCAAGTGGTATAAAGATGTTAGTTTAACAGCACTTGTAACATTTCAAATATTGAACATGTGATATGAACGTGATCTGAATTCAGTCGTGTTGGATGTGTATCGATATAGCTGATGTTCAGAATGGAAATAGATAGAACTATGTCTTCTGTAGATGGTAGGGCGTAGTTAACTCCTTGACCAAAGCGAGTAAATTTGTGAGGAGAATAAATATAATAGTTAGACTGTAATTGATGTTGATGTAGTACATTACCTTACATATTGTTGGCTAAACAGTTCCTGCTAGATCTCCAAAAATTTTCATTGCGAATATCAGGTTAGTTTGTCTAAGTCGCTTCTTAATAATGCACTGTATTTGGGACGCCCATTATTATTAATGGATAATGAAATAATTTCAATAATGGATGTATTACACTAGCAGGTAGCAGTTGATGAGGGATTGAGTCACGAATGGCAATGAGAACTCCCCCTCCATGCATGAGCCTATCATCTCTGTTAATTTTATAGCTTGATATCGTAAACTTATGATGTTGTTTAAGAAATGTTGTTGTATACAATGGGAATAGTAGTTATGTCTTGAGCATTGCTGCGCATAACGTTGATGCAATTCAAATTATTAGTTTTATATAACATGACGCAGAATATTACCTAAAACCCTCATCTTGTCGAACTTGTTTCTGCATTTCTGAAGGTCATCTAATACTTGGAAATATATATCTAACAGCTTTTCATTGGTTAAATCATCATATATTCCATTTCCCCCATCTTCCCAAGTAATCTCGGTCTAAATCTGTTTACTCTGGGTATTGTAGAGTTCATAGTACTAGAGATTATATTATCAGTTACATTTGGAATATTAATAGTATGCGTACGTGAGCTGGGATTGACCATACATAGAGCATTTCGAACACAACGTTGGTTCTTCTTTGCCTTTAAGTGGACTTCCCCAATGTACAGCTATACCATAAAAGTACAGTATTTTTAAACGCCACGCTTGGCGATCTGAAATCTATCAAATTCGATCATATAAAGATCATCATCCATGTTGGATCTTTTTGTTATGACTTCCTTGTGTAATGTTTGAGTTGTTTGTGGGTAAATTTGTCCTATAGAAGTCTAGTTTATTTGAAAAGCCTCAGAATTGTAGTAGGATTTATATCATGGCGAAGTCAATTGCCGAAGTTGGTGAGAAATAAACAGGTTTGAAGTCTAATTAGTTTCTTATTTTTATTTAAAAAATTTGAGGTTTATATACTGTTCTTATTCTACGTTTTCTATAATAGTCTTAAACTATTTACTTTACTTATTATATGTTTATTTTATTTTTATTCCCCTACTTATTACTTGTTTACATTTCGGTGACTCACAATAATGTAAATGGTAATATCGTATTCATTGTAATGCATTTCTAGTGACCCATATTTATTAACACGAGCCACGAATATTCTGCATATTACACTTCTACTTTGTGAATTTACTTTATAATTATACTCCAGTTTATATTATAGACGTGCAAAATTGTAACTTAAAGTATTACCAAAACAGATATACCATATCCATAACAGTTTCTATGGGTATAAATGAGAGAATGAGTGTAACCTATGTTGTATAATTTTGCTTTCGCATACACACTGTACTCATAAAAACCAATACAGTTCTTTATTGTTTTGAGTAGAGTATGTTATAGGATATGTTTGTTCTTTTGAAATAACTGTTGTAACCATAAGTATTTTTAAATATTCATGGTGAAACAAAAATATAAATAAACTTTGGTGCTATAAGTAAATGTTAACAAAAACAACAAAGCATGCGTCCAGTGAACAATTTACTAAAACGGCCATATCTTCGGAACGCTTTCATCAATCTCCTTCGAATAAACTGCCACAGATAGGCTGTTGCGAGTCTTACAATTGATGGAAGAATCTTTCACTATCAACTGACCCGCCGACACTTTAAGGGGGAAAAACAATTTCTCCTCAATCTATGCCCGTCAAATTCATATCACTATATCTCCAAGCCCTACCTATTCCATTCCTCTTTTTTCCCAAAAAAAAATTTTATTTGCAGAGTACAATAAGTTACTTATTGTATTCCACCATCAAGTACAAGTATTCGTGAGAAATGTAGGTAAACAAATATGTTACTTTTATTCTCTCTTTATCCATAACCATAACTTTGTAGCAGTTATGGTATGAGTGGATAAAGTGGAGTGAGTGGATACAACAGTATTAAATTCACACAAAACATAAAAGAAAAAAAAAGAAATCGTCATGAATATACAAAAAAGATTGATTAAAATTAAACAGTGAAAGTCAAACTAATTTTTCTAAGTGGTTTTTATCTGACGGAAATAGAATTATAAACAGAACAGAAATAAGATTACGGCTGTAAGAGTTGATCCTCCTTTGAGCCATATATCGCGTTACTCTTATTCTCTTTACCAACTCACACCATAACTGCTACAAAGGATAACAATACCAAGTTATAACTGAAACACACAACTCATCTATACGCACTCATTTCAGTATTCACACAAAAAAATGTGCAAACAATTGTAACTGTGCACGTCTTTAGTACATATATTAAATAAACACCGGATAAAGTTTGGAAAATTAGAGTAAACAGAAATCGCTCTCACATTACAACATTATTAAATTTACACAAAACAAAAAACAAAAAATGATTAAAATTAAACAGTGAAAGTCAAACAAATTTATATAAATGGTTTTTATCTGACGGAAATAGAATTATAACCAAACAAAAATAAGATTACGGCTGTAGGAGTTGATCCGCCTTTGAGCCATATATTCTCGTCCTAATTGGATCATGAGCAAAAGTGCTAATTAAAAAGCCAGATAATGCGTGGAATCAAGGTGGGACCTAAAGCCAATCCAACCTTCCAATACAAGTAGGAATTTGGAATGGTGGTCAGTAAGACAATTGATGAGATGAATAGAAGTAGCTCGAAATTCGTGACAGCAGGGATCACAACTAACCGTAAGCAGTCTAAGCTAGACCCCAATTTACACAAAGAAGACTCCAGTCAGCATCTTATTGGCTTTAGGTATGGATAAGGTGTGCAATTAAGTCAAATCTTCTGTTAAGAGAAAGGCTCCATTTAAAGAGCCCATTCCGACGCGTAGGAGAAAGCTAGAAGTGTGAAATATCATCACAAAAGTGTGGAGCTCATTTTAACTGGAGTTAAAGAGGAAAAAAATATTTTTAAGTTCATTAAAGCTCCTGTGTATGTAAAAGGAGGGGGCAGAAAGTTCTGATTGAATCGCTTTCTCACCGAGCTTGGCAAATTGGAGATGCTTCAGGGACAATAGAATAGTATTGGGACCAGGTCTCTCTGTGTAGTCTTTTTAGGAATACGGTATTGCTTTCTGTTGCAAGATTAGGAAGAAGAGGAAGTATTGGTCTATTCAACAGCACATACGACAAGCAGAGAATAAACCATTAAGTCATTATTTAAAATTTAAAACAATGCCTGAAGTCTGATGATAATAGTTTTAGTAATATTGAAAACATTTTAAAGAAATAACAAGATAAGTCACATATACAAAGAAAAATAAAAGACTATTGTCAACCAAACTGAAAAACAACTAAACTCTTAAAGAGCAAATTACTTTCGATTGCTTTAGCGTACAGGATGTAAATGATACGGAAAGGAAATCCTTCCAGGAGAAACCCTGGGGAAGTACGAAGAACAGGGCAAGACCTCTGAGGACTATTTAATGAAGCGAAACGTAAAAAGACAACGTGGCTTACAGTGGCATGAATCATTCGAAACACAGTATATACAATAAAAAAATACCGGGAGCCTGCCAAGCCGACACATATCTAATTGGTGGACTGTGTTCAACATATTTTTAAGTGTATTTATTTCCTTTATAACCTATTGTGAATTATCTTTTTATTAAATCAATTTCTTTTAATAATATATACTTTAAATTATATACTTGTTTCGAATTATACCGTTGTAATTCTTTATGCATAACTCTTTAATTATAAAACTAGTTGTCAAGAAACCGCCAAGAAGGCAATAAAGACTAAGTTAAAAAAAACTCTCAGTCTTCATATACCTTTGGCGGATTCTTCAATTCATTTTTGCTAGACCCTAGGAGTTTAGTTGACTCCTAGAACCTACAAATTGGCGCTTCGACAAATCCTAGTGTACTAGGATTGCGATTTCAATCAGTGTCACAAGGTCCACTAGATATCACTGGCGGATATGCGTTACCAGCATCAACCCCAATAAGCGGAAAGTGGCATAAGCTCCACAGGTTAAACCAAGGCTTTCGCAACATCAAACCCAATAAGCGTAGAGTGGCATAAGCTCCACTAACCATCGCAGGCGATTGTGCGCTACCAGCATCAAACCCAGCAACCGTAAAGTGGCATAAGATCCGCAGATGCTTTCGCAGCATCAACTCCATCAAGAGGAAAGGGACAAGAAGTCCAATAACCAGAATCGAAATCTACACGAAAAATCCAAAAACTACAAAAATTAGAGACAGAAGATAGATCATCACCAAATTTATCCCCAGGAAAAAGGGTTAAAGACAAGTGCATTTAAGGAAATCTTCAAGAAAAGAGAAGTAAGGCACAACAACGACAAAAACAGAGACAAAAGGCCAGTTATTAACAAATTCATCACAAAAAAAAAAACAAAAGGTTAAAGTGTAAGAGCACAAAAAAGGTATGTACAGTACAGTAGTTGCTGGTTTGACTTCAAAAAAATCTCCTAAGAAAAGCAGTGTAGGAATTTAAAAAAGAAAAAATAAATACGCAATTAGTTACACAAATGTTATTTCTTTAACTTTACAATTTTGTTGTTTTTAAGTTTTGCTTACTATAGCTATTCTACATATTTTCCTTAGCAAATTAAGAGTGTATTGTTTTACAATTTTGTATGCTTATTAAGCTGAGTTTAAATTGCAGACATTTGTCAGCAATATTAACAAAAGTTGAGTTAACAAAATAGTTTGGTAATTTGAGGAATATGTAAGTAAATGAAATTTATTTATTTTAGTGATTGTTAAGCTAATTTTCATTTTCTTAACTCTTCCCCTCTCAAATTCCAGCGTCCACGTTGGATGGGTAATGCGTGTAAGTACTTGATGCTTCAACAGGGTTTTCGAGTTTAACGTCGGTCTTAATTTCCAAAGTAGATTTTCTTTTTCTTAATTTTGACATTAAACCAGATATTAATACTATAGTCAAAAGTCCGACCAGTCCAATACCAATTTTATGATTTGTAACCAGCTTCTTAATCTCGTCAACATTGCCAATGTTTAGTTCTTTCAGCATTTCCAGTGATAACATTTCTTCATATCTTTCTACAGTATTAGGTGCTTTCACTACAGCAGCTAAAGGTTTCATCATGGGTATTTCCCTATTGAAGTATGACCTCTTATCTATGATAATCGTAGTGTTTTGGTATTTTACGATATAAGTCCCATGTAACAAGACTTTCTCTTCTTGTACCAAAACTGTCCCATTATAGCCGTTCAAAAACATTACTCCAGGTGATATTTCATTTACTGATGGTAGATGCTGGTGGTTTGTCGTAGGGCATTTGGATGGCATGCCATGCAATAGATTCGGTAAACAATTCGATTTTGTAATATCTTCTATGTAATGTTTTTTACAAATAGATACATATTAAACATTTTACAAGGGTTTTTAATTTCAAAAACTGAATTTTTACATAGTATGAACTTATCATTATCTAATCTAATTGTTGCATTTGAACTATTTTTTACAGGTTTTACAAATACATGTTTCTCTTTGTGTTATGGGCAAATCAATCATGTAAAGGATTGTAGTTTTATTCATCCCGATCTTCACTTCCCCAAACTCCAAAGCTTCAATTAGATTGACATAGGGCATATTAAATTCATTGAAGTGTCTTCTAGTCATATTCAGTTCGTAGTCAGATAAAATAAAA
>QOCX01002124.1:0-24798 GCA_005959815.1 Sarcophaga bullata | reverse complement strand
TATTTTTTATTCTTTTAAAAAGGAAAAAAAGAAAAAAATAAAATAAAACATAATATTTTTATTCCATGACCATATTAACGACTTGACTTTTCAAAAATATCTTTTCGTTTCTATTTCTTGATTTTTTATTTTTATGCGTGGTGGCTGTGTGTTTAAGAGACTTTTTTTTTGTTCACGCTATTTGAAGTATTTTTCAATTTAATTTTGAAATTCTACGATTTTTTATATAAGAATATTGTTTAAGGTTTAATTGAAAATCGTTTTATCAACTGCAAGAATTCACCAAAGTGACATAATTTTGCGAGTTTAGATTTTTTGTAATTATTAACAGTTTTTAGATGTTTTTCATGTGTGGTAGACATCGACTCCGATTAGTGTTTGTGTGTTTTAAGTTTTATATTAGCATGAGGAAAGCGAAAAGAGAGACCGCAAGCAACTTTATCGAGAATTTATTAAAGTCCGATGATCGAACGACAGATTTTTAAATACATTTTTCAGCGAATTTATTTACTCCCAGAGTTTTGGTTAATAAATCTCAGTCATCCTGAAAGCCTTAGTAAATATTGTGAATATTTCTCAAATCCCCTTTGTCTAGACATGTTTTGTTTCTAAATTTTGGTTCTTCAAGTATTCTACTGCTCAGATTCTCAAGCCCCGTATCAGTTGTATCATCTTTATGCTCATTGTTGTATTTTCTGCAGAAGATGTTATAAGGTATTCCCAGTTTTCTGCCGTGAACACCTCGAAGCCAATGTCCATTTATAATTACTATGAGAATCCTTAGATCGAATCTTGATAGGTTCAATACAAATTCTGCTCTGCATATATCCATGTCGATCCATATCAGTGTGGAGTATCTACAAAGGGGTTCATCGTCTCTTCTAACCTTTGGCAATGATTGGAATACCTCTCAGCCGAGGTACGCCAATCCCATGTAATAATCCTATTGAATTTTCGGTAGTGCCAGCTTTTAACAATCTTGTTGTTACCTTCGATATCAACGTGTGCAGGAAACCAAATGAGGGTAACTATCGAAATTCATTCTTGGATAATATAGGCTGTTTTACTGTCGTTAAGTATGAGAATATCATCACCAACCGAAATACTCTGACATCGAAGTCTTATGACGGCAATTTTAATGCCCATTATTTCGGTTTAAAAAGTACTACAGTGATCTGGTAATGCAGGAACATTCTAATGTACAGTTGTTCTAAAAAGATTCTACATTCGACTTTGTTGCATAATCTCGATCCTTTGAGGAAAGCTTGAGTGACATGAAGGACTTATTCGACATTTGCTTTGCCAAATCAGTATCGAAAGAAGGTTCAGGTACCGTAAAATCGAGAGGTGAATTCAGTTTAGTTATCATGTAATCGATAGGTATTCATGTTCAAAATTTTTGTCTCAACCAAAGCTTTTGTGTTTCCTTGCTAGTATGGCTCTCAGTTTCATTGTTGCGTGCGCTGTCACTTGTTTTGCTAACATGTTTGGTGTTTGCCAGCTAAAGATAGTAAGCAATGAATTGGGTGATGTGGTCCTACGGACACCTGCTATCATGCACACCAACACTCTCATAAATCGTTCTAAAGTCTACCACAAAGCCATGGACTCCCAGAATATAATTGGTTTTGATCACAAAGTTGTATAGCCAGTATAAATTTTTAAGGTTAATGTGCCGGTTCAAGGATATTGCTCTCTAGCAAAATTAAGAGCAGTAGTAGTCTTAGTGGTTTTGGTTGGAGTATATCAGATCCAGTTAAGTTTTTTGGCCAATATGATCCTGGGATATTTGGAGAGGGTAACATTCCATCCTTTGATACTAAGGACTTTGAAAGTCCTTCTGATTAGCGTTAACCCTGTCTCGGTTGGGTTTGCTCCCTGTCTACAGTGCGTGACTTAGTTTGCCTTTGACAGTTAATGATAGAAAATGACCGCGTAATTTAAGGATTATCAGTAGCGGTAATTATTAGCGCAAAATAATAGAACTTAAATTTGATTTGAGAAGAAGCCTAATTTGGCCGCTTGCACAAAGTGAGAAAAAAGTACATGAATTTGCCTATGGTACTTTTAATATCTACTTTGTATAATGCTTTATTGCTTTAAAAATACGTTTCAATCACCGTAAAACTATGTTCCAGTTTCAATATCCTTGCAATATTAATTTCTTTCTTCTTTTCATTCATTCAGGTAATCTGTAGAGAATTAAAAAAAAAAATCTTTTGACAACATTTTAACCTGGTTTCATTATATCAAAATGAAAACTAGAAAACTGTCTTAAAACTGCCAATGGCAAAACTGACCCCTATTTCCCGTATAAACATACAAAGCGTGGCAGCATATATTGTATGCTGTGCGATGTGACTGGTTTTTCAACGTTTTCGTTCAACATACTGATGTCACGATCTTTTTATTATTATTTCTCTTCTAACATTTTTTTTCCAAATCTTTAGTTTCTTTCATTTCTTTTCTGTTTTTTTTTTGTGTGTTCTTTTTGTACGTCTTGCTCCTATTTCATTTAATATAATATAGTAATTGGCATTTTTACATTGTGGATGTAAGCTTAAAACGTGATTTCATTTCATAAGTGTTTTCATAGCAAAAACTTCTTTTTTTTTCTTTTTGGCATTTTCTTCCTTCCTTCATTTCGTTTTTTTTTTGTTTTTTGTTGAAATAGAGCTAAAAAAGTAAAATAATATTTATACAAAGTAGGTATTTTGAAAGAGAGAGAGAAAAAAATAATAAAGAAAAGGAATTCCTAAAATAGTAAGTATTGAATACTAGTTGTAGCACACATACATACATACACACACATGTATGGTCATTGTAATAATGAAATTATATGGCATAATATAGCATAGGTTAGGTTATAAGTAGAATAACAAGCTATTAAATGTTTGGTGCGATATTTTTTTCTTTAATTTCTACGAAATCTAAAATAAAAAGCATCACAAATTTTAATTTCAAATAAAGGACGCACACTTGTAATGAATGAAGTGACAATTCGTAGAAGCATTAAGATTTTGTTGAGAATTTCTTTTCTTATAATCTTACAAGTAGAGACCACACCTACAAAATAAATTTTGAAACAACTTTTGATATGGAATTCTAATGACAAGCAGCAATAACACCCACACGCAAATGCAGTAAACAATGGCAGCTGATTTGCAATTTATTTTTACGCAAAAAAAAGAACGGAAAGTTGTTGGTTTATTGGTCATAAGAAATAATTTTATTTGAATTCCTTTGAGTGCCCTTATAATCAAGTAAGTAGTGGATTCAGTACTTACAAGAAACCTGTTCCATCAAATTCAGTTTATTTCTTGGAATCTAAAATAATAATTGATGATGATCCAACTAACAAACTTCTGTGAGAAGGATAGACAGTAAGAGAGTTTGAGAGTAAGAGAGTAAGAGAGTTTCCATTTCCCTTGAAATTTACTAGAAATTATTGAAACAAATAAAGTTTAAATTTAAAATAGCAAGTCTCAGATTAAAAGATTGCCTTAGTCTAGCATGTAGAGTCTTTTTGGCTTATTAGCCTTGAACCACGTTTCAAAAAAAGAATGAAATACGAAATAATATTTCCTCGGCAGATTTTCGCTCAGCAGATTTCTGGCAAAAATTCTCAAAAATTTAACGTTCGTTATTAAATTTAAACTGTAGATCCTGCCACTCATACATAAACTCAACATATACAGCATAAGCGTTGTCAAGAACTAAATCATAATTCTGGCTGAAGTGTTGTAATGAGTATGTATGTAGGTATGTATGTATGTATGTACATATGTATGTATGTATATAGTTTCAGATTAAAAATCCCAAATTCTAAACTTAAAAAAAGAAAATGAAGAGCCTCATACTTATACATTAAAAGTTGGCACTAGACATGTCCATTCTTGTTGGCACATCAGACATATCCATTAGGTCCATGCAAGATTTGGTTAGGTAAGGTGGAGCAACCAAGTTGCTGAAAGAGATACCTCATAGGCCAGTATTTAGTTTCACTGTGAAACCAAAAGCTATTTTACACGGAAACCATCTAAACCTGAAGGAATAATTCTTTATATTAGAGAGCTCAGTATCACAATACCAGGAAAGTGAAAGGTTAAAAATCTCCGTCACTTTATGGCAAGAACAGAGTACTGGCATATGATATAAAATGCAGTTTATTGCTATTCCTTAGACCAACAGCTCCTGAAGATGTTATTCGCCGGAATGCCTAGGCTTTCGCCATGCCTACCAAAAGGACACTGGTCTGTTAGAATCGCCATTGTTCGATGAATAGATTTGATTTAAATACAGAAGTGTTTCGGTCTCCTTCCTGTCCATACGTGTCCATCAGAGGTTAGCAATACAGCCTGTAACCAAAGAGATGGAGCCCTCTCTTAGCACTAGTAGGCAATATACAGATAAAATGAGGCAATTGAAAGACCTACGCTCCCTAACATGTTGGAGATTATTTGTTAGCCTGATGCTTGACTCAGATCTCCTTTTATTGTAATGTCATAACAAAAAATTTGCCTCAAACGCGCTTGGTTTGAACAAAATCTTTCCCTATATTTATTTTTCTTTTCGTTAAGCATATCGTTTCAAACATTCGCCTATAGAGCAGGGTGCTAGCTTTCATTCCCGAGAGCTTGTCTGCCTCGTAACATGACACAATTTTTCGGCAACAGATATGATTTTTGTATGACAATTTGAGCTGCTCATTGTTAAGTCTAAGGAACAGAAAATGCTGTGAAATTAATACTTCAGAAATATTTCTTCCTTGTCATGTAAGAAAATGACATTTGAGCTAATAAGTCTTCATAAAAAAAAAATTAATTCAATAGTAATTTAGTTTCTGTCGTATATTCTGCTGACATTTCTTGTTGTTGTTTTAGTATATTAAAGTTTTTCTAAGAAAAAACAATGATTTTAGTATTCTTTTCTATTTGTACACATGACATCTTTATATTGGTTGATATCCTTGTAAGAAGTTGTAACGATGAAACTTTGCTCATAAAATTAATGTCATATGACATGTTAGTTATTAAGTTCAATTCACAACAATCTGATAACATTGTAGATAATTATTGAAATACATTGGTATTGAACAAAACAAGAGAATGGAGGTTATACTTAACTAAGCGATAGATACAGGAAAATAGAAGAAAAAGAAAATGTTTTGATTTGTTTTTCTGGGAAGTAATCATACGACATGACATGACATTAGAATCACTATTTGGGATACAATATCCCTTTTGTTTTCAAATTTCATTAGTTTTTAGAAGTAATTCAACTACAGCAGCTAAATAAGTCTTTATTTGATTCATTTCTCTACTATGTTGTCATGCTAAGCCATGAAAAACGAATTAAAAAATAAAACGTTAAAATTTTCAGGAAATAATCCTAGCAAAGGTGCCCTTCTCTACTGTTGTGTGAGTTATAAAAAGTCTTTTTTAACGATTAGACAACAACGTTTTCCTAGCTTATATATCATGCTAAAACCATAATAAATCCCATTTTGTTACGGTTTATTTTACTCAATCAAAAAAAAAAAAAAAAAAAAGGAAAAAAATATCTCATGCAATAAATTCTACAACAATGTACCTAGAAAATATAACAACAATAATAAAAAGTAACAAAAATAAAACTTTATTTTAATGTTCTCGTAACAAAAAGAAAAAAGTTAAATTAAAAAAAAAAAAACAAAAAAAAAGAAATTACGACGAGAAAAGCAAAATGTATAGAGAGAAGGTATAAAAAATTGTTGTTTTATAGGAAAAACGTGTGCAGCATTTTAAGTTTCGAAAAATTTTCATCTTTTAAAGTCAGCTGTAAACTGTTTCGGAGTTTTGGACAATTTTTACTGAGTATAAGAGAAATTTAAGATTTCATCTAAGAAGACTTTCAAAGCCTTTATAAGGGCTCTGGCATCCTAATTCGAATCTAGATCATGATACGCAATCCAACCGATAAGTAATTCAATCGCACTCTTTGAATTCATTTGTGGAGCATAAGTCCCTTACAAGTCCTTTGTTTTATTAAAATCGTATATCTTTGTTCAGCTTAACCACACTCTTCTCTCTCTATATTCTCTATGTACGCCCAGATCTTCCAACAAGTTTTCATCTTGAAAGTTTCAGTCTGAGAGAGTTCCTGCAATATCATCAGAGTGGTTTGCTTATAGTGTTTTCCTTTAAGTATTAATAACGTTTGAGAAATTTATTACTCAAACGATGATGATGAGTTGGAGCATACGTAAATACATTATTGGTCATTACAAGCCTTTAGTCAGGTATTACGACATATCCTGTCACACCACTTAGATTGTGTGTGTTAAGTTTTATTCATAAGCGGCGGCAATTACAGTTTAAAATCAACTCTGCAATGAAGATATTTTGAATTGAATTTTTGAGGTTTTGCCAGAGATCTGCTGAGATAAAGTCGAGGAAAATTTGGGATTTGATTCGTTGTCTTATGTTTAATAAACCAACGCACTAACTACAGCTAAGACGGCCTCAGCTTCTCAACATTTGCAAATTCATAAGTTTGGAATTTATTGAATACTGCTGCCATCTCTTTCTGAGGCATTTGGTACTTTAAATACGTATAATAATATAGATTTAGTTTTTATTTGTATGTTCAGCTATTAATTTCAAAGGAAATTTTCCATAAACGCCATCCAAGATGATATTTTGGTTGCTTTGCTTGTAAAGCTTTCTAGATATTTTGAAAGTAACTGGGTTTGAGGTTAAAGTAACAAAGAGTATAGCTTACTGGGGTTCCTATAGTACCCGAACCCTTTTGTATCATCAATAGTACCTATTCCATCCCATAATTATCTTTTAGTCCAGAATCTCTCAGCCAAACTGATAGTTTTATGAAGATGTGGATTCCACTTCAATCACCTTCAGCTAGACACGGTCTATCGTTCAAATTGTGGTCGTCCAAGAATCCTTCATTCCGAAGTACCGAACAATATTAAAGTAAATGTCGTGTGCTCTCTAGCCATATTAAACTCTACCCTATTCATTACACTGGACTGCCCAGCTGGCTGAATTACATGTGAATCTTGTCTGAATGGGAATCTTGTTGGGTACTTGCTTTCATACTTTTCACATTCTTTTCTGACATGCATTAAGTGAATCGGAAGCAATTCTTAATTTTTTTTTTTTTAATGGTTCTTGTAAATTCTGATGACGACATATTTCCATTAAGGTCCCTGTGTTAATATGGTTGCACATAATGACCGAATACTTGCAGTGAATGCAGTTTATACAGCAAAAATTCCGTAGAAGTATTAATAAAGCCATGTTTTGTGGCAATATCCGTGATTTTTCCATAGTGATGCCTTAAAGTTAGTGAACTTATATGTGAACGGCAAGCTGGCCCCTAACCAAACCCCTCTAAAGTACGGAACAATTTCTCAATGACTGAAAGGACCTTTATACTCGTATGGGCAGAGGATTAACTCTGTAGATATACTCCTAATCTAAAAAAAGAGGCAGAGACATAACTCTGTAGATATTCCCCCAATCTTAAACAAAAATACCCACTACTGGGCAATATTTTAATGCTTTCAATGACATGTTGATAGCCAGTGTCAAATGGTGGATCAGTTTCCTTCATTTTTATGACAATTCATGTATATCGTTGGCAAGCAATTTAAGTTGTAAGCCAATGTGTTGCTACAAAACACAATAATAACCAAAATTTAAGAATTAAGAATAATGCCATCATCTTATTCTGGGTCCTTAAATCCATTTCATATTTCAATATTTTCTAATTCCTTCTACATTTCATGTGTTCGAAAGCACGTATTAATGACACCCAATACGATCGTTATTTCATTTATATTGGCTTTGTGTACATAAACATACATATTGATGTGTTGTTCTCGTTTTTATATCGTTCTTTGCCGAAAAAAAAATGTAACAGTAATAGTAACAACAACAACAACAACAACAATTTTCATATTACTTGCCCAGCATGTATGAATTGCGTGACTATGTGTGTAATCACATTAATTCATAAAATCTTTACAGACTTAAAAAGAAACTCCATATGAACGTAATCCAAAACTATTATATGCCTACGTGCTAATCACAGTTTTTGTTCTTATTTCGGTTTTATTAGGTGGCGTTTAGAGTTTCTCAAAGAGGGTTTTTTTTCTTTTTGCAATATTATAGGTTTGAGCTCGTAATTCGCTACCCTTTGTTTTGTTAGGGTTTTTTGCATTTATTTTGTGAAATCTTCTGAATAAGGGATATTTTTGTGGAAAACAAGAGTAAAAATTGTTTAGAAACAATTCCAAAAATTAATCTAATCCAAAGAAATACTTTTGCTTACACCTTCACTTTATTTTGGTTTGCATATTTGAAAAAAAAAACTTTCATTATCAGTCTCACATCAAAAAAAATGTATCATGCTAGAAAATCCTATCGTTCTATCAGAAAACTGCCTAAAGTTTACAAATGTTAGAGAATTGCACGTTTAAAATGCTAATAAATCGTGTACATCTGGGTTCAACCCAGAAATTTTTAATTCAGTTTCTAAGGCTTCATGGCAAATGGCAACCGTCTTGTCGTTACGACATATCGTTCCGTTATTTATTTTATTTGCAATCACCCAAATGCGTTTTTAAAGCAAAAATGGCTCTAACGTTACGAGAGGAATGTTAAGGTTTTCTAATTTACGAAAATGACGGAAATGACTTTCGTATGACTTTGTTTTTGGCGGTAATTTTTTTTACAAAAACGAGCAAATCTTATTCCAGTCGATGTCAGGGTAATTTCTTATATGTAAGGGAGTTGAATAAAGCTATTCAGCCATTATTTTCGGAACAGTTTTCAAATGATCAAGCAAACTCCCTACAAGTAAATCAATTGCTGCTCTTCATGACAAATGGGTTCCTTATACATACATACATACATAATTGGTCAATACAATCCTTCAGTCAGAATTATGGATCTAGCTTCTTACACCACTTATGTTGTGTGTATTCATTTGTACATAAGTCGCGGGATCTACAGTTTAAAGTCGATTCCGAACGACAGATTTTTTTGAAGAAAATTTTCATGGCAATTTAATTTTTACTCTCAGAGTTTTTGCAAGAAATCTGCTGAGAGGAAGTCATACTTCGATTTGTTGGTGATGTCTGACCAGGATTTTGAGCCAATACGCCTATACATTGCCTACTAGACTACGACGACTATATGTACATACTCTCTTCAAATAAATTTACTATGTTCGTTGTGGTTCAACACAATTGTAGCATTTCATAAAGAATGGGGTCCTTCTAGTCTTAGTGCATGAATATTTTGCATTGACTGACCTGGCCTCAAATGCACACTTACGATCTCCTAGGCTACAGTATTTTGACGAAAAATATTGTCTTATTTTGGCATTCTAGCAGATCTTCAGATAACAAAGTAGTTCTTTTGGGTCTCTCAAGTTGAAATTTTCACTCTTAGATAGCTTCTAAAATAGACTGCTTGTTGAACTCCCTGTGGCTGTTGATCTTCGGGCTGTTCTGCCTTTTGATCATTTTTTATAAATGCGAGCAGAAACTATAGGCCCCTTTTTTCTGTAAGGTACTTAAATCATTGAATTCCTAGACTATTGTATGTCTTAGAATATGGACGAACCAAATTTCGGCATCTTAAGCACTCCTGTTTACAATCAAAAACCTTAAGCGTATAATTACTGGACACTGCATGTCTGAGAATATGAGCGAATCAAATTTCGAATTAAAGATCTTATGCAAATCTGTTTACAATCAGGCACCTTAAGCGTGCAATTACTGGACACTGCATGTCTGAGAATATGAGCGAATCAAATTTCGAATCAAGCACAGCATTTCTAGATCATCATATCCAGTTCTAAAGCCCTCACGTGAAAAGAAATTTAACGAATAGGTTGACATAGGAATTTGTCATTGTTGAAGTTGATAGAACTTGTTTGGAGCACTGGCTGCTACCATGGAATGTTAGTGAAACTGCAATAGATGAGGACAAAAACATTTTTCATCACACCACAATGGGTGAGTGAACACGCTAAATAAACTTCTTCGTTTAACTGCAGCAATTCAATCCAATTTAAACCAGTTTCTGTATTTTTTCTTTTATTGCTTTTTCACATAGTTTTTGAAGATTATTCAGGCATAAAAATTCCGAAATATCGTATACGAATTTCAAATGAACCTTTTGCATTCTGTCAATTTAATTCACATACCAAAAATTTGTCAATTTTCTTTAACAAAAAAGAGACACTCTCTCTGCCATACAAACATATAAAATATATTTATTATTCATATGTATTGGTCTCGCATACCATATCAGCGAGACAAAAACAAAATAACATATTTACATACACATGTGAGGCAAGATACTTATATATACACACACATATGGATACGTTATTTATCCTTGGCTTCGCTTTCTTGTCTTGTCTACATATATAGTACATGTTTGCATATGTAAGGGTAGGCTTTTACTGGCTTTTAAGGTTTTTGTGTTGTTGTTTATATTTTCCGTGTATTTTTTTTTTTTGAATTTTTTCCGTCTTTCATTTGAAGCTATTTATTATGTAGGTTATGCATTAATATTTAATAACTTTATTCTTGTTTTTCACTCTTTTTTCTCTTTGTTTTTTCTTTCTTTTTGTTTGTTTCATTCGTTTTCCATGCTCTTTGTCTTTTTGACTTTGTGCAGCTGGGTTTTTGTTTTTTTAAACAAAACAAAAAAAAATAAATTGAGTAGCGAACATAGGAAAGAAAGAAAAAAACGAAATGAAACCAACTCAAATAAAACTGCTTGAAAGGAAAAAGGAAAAAACTAAAGAATGAAAATGAAACATTCATTTTAATTTATATTTCTTGCTCTGTTGTTGTTGTTCTTACGTTAACACAAAATTTATAAAAAAAAAATAATTTATTTCATGATGGTTTTTTTATATTTTTCTTACTCCACTTGAAGCTGTGTGTCAAAAGTTGCATATTAAATACGTGTGACTGTGGTTTTTGCATAGAAGTGGGGGTCTCAAACCAATTGCTTTCATTAGCAAATAAACAAAGCCTTGTTGTGTAGGAGTTATTAAATGATAATCAAAGTCTTTTGCAGAACGGCTATGCATGTGGTTTTAACAAATGCTGTCACCAGGTCAAAGTTAATGAAAGAAAAATCAATTTAAACGGTAAAAACATTTTAACAGTTTAGTTCATAAACTCACGGCAGGATACGTTAACAAAGGATTTGCAACGGTTATGCATTTAGTGGCTTAAAAACCTTCAAAGCTGGCAAGGTTGCCAGCTGTTAAATACCTTTCATTATTATATTAGTTTCGTACATCACGGAGTGATTATGCTTGTTGCAATCGACCCATTGTGCAGCAGGAACATAAGAACAATTTTAAGAGACTAGAAGCCTTACAACAATGTTCAAATCTGTGCATAATTACAATGTATGCCTGTCAAAAATATCGCGTCTGTTAGAGTAGGCGTAGCAAATAACTAAGTCGTATGACTTCTGAACTGAAATTTTGTTCTGGATGTTATTGCTGTAATAAACCGTACTGTGTTAAGTGAGTCGCCTTAGTCTCGTGAGTAGGCTTAGTTGGCTTATCAGATGAGAGGCCATAGTACAAACCGTAGGTCAGACATCTCGATGAAAATGAAATATAAACAAACATTTCTTTCGACAGTTTCCTCTCAGCAGTTTTTTGGCATAAGCTCTGAGAGTAAATAAGAATTGTCATGAAAAGTTTCTCAAAAATCNNNNGCGTCGACTTTGAGCTCTTGTATAAAATTAACACACACAACATAAGTGTGTGAGAGGCTAGGTCGTGACTGAACTAACTGAAGAGTTGATCAATTAAGTAAGTGTGTACGTTTGTATGTTTGTACGTTTGTATGTATGTGGCAGGTGGATGTCCTCTTGCTCAAACCACATGTCGTTCAGATTTACGTCTTATAGTTGAGGCCTCAACAATTCCGTTTGCATGTACCGTTCACATTCACTGCAATTTCAGTCTTCTGCTCAAAAACTTGAGCTCCAATCATGTTGATTGACAAGAAGCTGCACCAGATTGCAGCTTGTTGTGAGTACATTTATTTAGTATGGATTCGTCAATACGTATCACCGAAACCATTCAGATAGAAATACGATTCATCGGAGAAAATGATTTTTTTTTTTTTTTTTTTTTTTTTTTTTTTTTTTGAAAGAAATGGACTTCTATTCATGACCTCACTAGCTGCCTTTGAAAGAGCTGTCACAGCTTTCAATGGTATACTGACCTGCGGGCACTTAAGTAATCTGAATTTTGTACACATGACGGTGAAAAAGTCTTGTTCAATTTCGCTGCCTAATGCTTTCAAAACTCCATATTGATGTTTACCGCTGACATTCTTGTTTCCAAAAAGCGACTTGTATGTTGGAGCCCATTAGTCTTAAGACAGAATTAATCGAACGTATATGGTACGTAATGGATCGTTCAATCGTTTACTGCATAGGAATACTCTCTCGTTTAAAACAACAATATTTTCTTAGAGAGTGACTGCTACGTTCGTACAAGAGTTTTAAGGCAGAATTGAACGACCGTATACGGAACGTAATTGATCGTTTATTCGTTGACAGCAACAAGATTTTCTAGAGAGCGACTTGTACGTTGCCGCACATTAGTCTTATGGCAGAATTAATCGAACGTTTATGGAACGTTATGGATCATTCAATCGTTTTCTGCATACGAATAGTGACTGCTACCTTGTCGTGCAAGAGTTTTAAGGCACAATTAAACGACCATTTACGGAACGTAATGGATTATTTCATTCGTTTATAGCAAAATTTTCTAGAGAGCGACTGGTACAAGTGTATTGAGGCACAATGAAACGAACGTTTATGGATGGTAAAGGAATGTTCATTCGTTTATTGTATACGATAATGCAAAACAGCATTACTGATGGGTACTTGCTCTCTTTGATGCATTCTAGAAACGAACGTATGTTCTGTGACCGTTCGGCTAATTTTATCCTCATACTGTTTATAAGCAACCCATTTGCTTCAAACTTTTTTAACCACTGTCCGAATGGTTGACTCTTTAGCTTCCAAGGTTATTTTGCGTATCCTTGTAATCTTATTGCCACTGCCTTTCACATTTTTGTAGATCATTTGCTATGCGTTTTTTTTTTTTTTTTTGGCAAATAATTTCAATGAACTGTATTACCACAACGTTATTTTTAATAAATTGTGTGCGTATGTAACTTTTCTTATTCTTTCTGGTGGTTTTTCTGCTTTTTCTAGGCTGCAGGAAAGATAAAAACCAAAAGCGAAAACGAAAACGAAAAGAAAACCCAAAGTATAGTACTCGTGCATTTGATTTAATATTTATTAATTTAATTAAGCATACCACACGCACAAATATAATTAAATAAGCGTTTTGTTTTTTTGTTTTTAATATTTTGTTTTCTCTGTTCTGCTTTACTTAAGCTCTTACACAAATTTATTTTCATAATTTAAAGCAATATTAATAGAATCAAGCTCATGGATTCATGTGGTATGGTGAATGTAATTAATATTGTTCATACGCTTGGTATTTCTTTTCTTCTATTGTGTATCATATTGTTGCGTTGTGTTTGGTTTTAATTCCTTTTCATGTTTGACACGTGCAACACATTAATTGAATCTAATTTTTATGGACTACAGGGCTATTTATGACACGTATTTCATTTAAGAAAAATATAAAAACCAAATGATAAAAAAAACAAAAAAAAATTGAGTACAGAGATATAGAAGAATATTTTTTACAACAAAAAAAAAAAAAAAAAAATATTTAATGAAACAATTTTTAAAACAAAACACAATCAAGGACAGTCTTGGTTGTCTATTGGATTTTTAATTCGTTTTTTTTTTTTTTTGTTTTCTCCTGTAATTTAATCATTGTAATCCACTGAACGTGTCATCTCCCTAGAGTGCCATGATTCCACGATTAAATTGCAAATGTTTGTGGCTCGGTATGCCGCTAAGCCCTCGCCGTGGTGATTAGCAATCTATAATAATCTTAAACTACTAATTCGTTTATGCTGAAATTAATAATTTTTAATTTTTATTCCTAAAAGAAAAAAAAGGGAAATTTTTTTAAATTAAGAAAAAATTAAAAAAAAAAAAATTAAAAAAATTAAAAAAAAAATAAAAAAAGAAATTAAATAAATTAATCTATTATTAATCTATTATCTAAACAATTTGAAAACGTTGAAAATATTTTTTAAAACCTCAAAATGTCTAAAAAATAAAGTCTAAAAAAACTTTTTTGCTTCATGCAATAATTTCTCTAAAATAATCAACAAATAAAACAAAAAAAAAAAAAAAAAACGAGGAAAATATAATAAATTTAATTTATTTATATCTTGATATAATATTTTAATGCCATAACACATGTAACATTTAATGTTAAGAAAAATAGCTATAAAACACACACACACAAATATGCCAACATATGTACCAAAAAAAAAAAAAAAAATATAAAACGAAAGAACACTTGTGTTGAAAATATTCTGGATAAACATGTAGACAAACAAAGAATTCAAACAGCAAAAATTAAACAATTAGGGTAGTACATATTAGTGGGCATGAAACGCTTGTACACTTCTACCGTAAGTTCATTGCGTGCCTATACCAGTATTCTATCCTGAGCGGATACAGTAGTTCAGCTCTCAATATATGTTCTACTTTCCATAACTCTGGAGGGTTTATGTCTATGCTAGTGATATTGTTAGATTTTAGGTTGAAAATCGCGAATGATATGCAGTGTTAGATTAATATATTTGTTTTTACATATGCTTGCTGTAACTGTGTATCAGCTCCTCAAAGTTTGTTATTGTATGTTGGCCGTGGTTCATACCCTAGGCCAAATATCTCCAACAAAACGGAACATGAAAGACTCCATCTCAGACTGCACCGAAGACCGCATCTCAGCAGTAAAATCAGCAAAAAGTTTGAAGATACCGCCATTCATGGTCTAAATTAATACGCTTGTAAGCGATGTGCAAAACTTGGTTGTAGTCCTAACTAAAGGGTTGTAGCGACCAATTTTATATGCAAGTATGCATCTATGACAGTGATGAGTGTAGTAGTTTTCCAAATTATGCATACATTTTTCATTCGAAGTTGTTGCTTTATTGTTGCTTTCCATTAAAGACTTGTTTGTCAGATACTGTGGACTCCACTAATTGACACACTGATTGATGGAAGCAGATCTTGAATGTTATGGATCGTAGTGTTTTTTATCCGCCTGGTGGATTTTTTTCCATAATTTCCAATCTGGTGTATCTTTGTTAGTGTGGTTGGATAGGCATTTTTTTATCTTTTCGCGTGAATTCACAAAATTCCATATATTTTTCGTTAACCACAACTCTTTGAATGAGCTACTGCCTTAATTAGGATATTTTCGCGGTCGCGAGCAATCACTTTTTCGGCCTAGTTTTTTCTTAACAAGATTTTACTTGTAGTCTGGTTCTTTGGAATCATATTTACCATTCATTCTGGGAGCGATTTTAAACCTGGTGGGTATTGATTAAGAGATGCAATCGCAGCAATACATACGCATGCACCAGAGTTTGTTACGTCAGCTAGCAGGAGAAGCACTCTATTTTTGGCTAGTACCTACATAAGTGGCCACTACAAACCCTTCAGTCCATGATTACGCACCTAGCTTCTCACCAGTCGCCGTAGTCTAGTAGGTAGTGCGTTGGCTGCTTAGACGTAAGGTCACGGTTCAAACCCCCAGCTTAGACATCAAAACGAAATATGAAAAAATATTTCTTCAACGACTATTTCTCAACCGATTCTGAGATAAAAATAAAATAACCAAGAAAATTCTGTCACTCAGGATGAACTCTAAACTGTAGGCCTAACCACTAGTGGAAAAAATTAACACACATTACGTAAGTATGTAAGTAGCTAGGTTCTAATCCCTGACTAAAAGGTTCCAATGACGCAATTAAGTAAAGTAAATTCGTTCAGTTATTTTGATTAATTGGTTGACATTCATACTTGAAAATGGACTCAAAGCCAGTTCTTCAGCAGGGGTATCATTTCGAGACTAGCATATGGATTCTCAGATACTGAGAATGAATCATAGTGTCCTCATCTTGAAACCTGTGCGGCATTAATATATTTCAGAGTGAAATACTTCATATAAGTTGCTGGGTGGAGGATATTGTTTGCTGAATACTGAATTAAAGAATATTATTTTGAACCAAAAATTTGATCAAATCTCTCCTGTGCCACCCTAATATTGCGAATATAAACTATGAATTAATGTTTCAGCAAACGTGTATATTTTTATTTTTATTTTTATTTGTATTTGTATTTGTGTACATATAATAAATTTATATAGATTCTCTTGTACATGCTAAAAATTTTTTGCACATTTTTTTGTTGTTGTTGTCGGTATTGTTGTTGTTGTTGTTATATTTGTGTACATAACATTACATAAATAAATTCTGCGAATAAAGTGTTTGAAACAATGGCCAGCAAATTACAAGCATTTGAGACAATAACACGTTTACACGCTAACAAACACATGCTTATATATGTACACTTACATTTGCAAATAAGAACATACACGAAGCAAAAAAGAAAAAAAAAGAAATATAAAACAACAAACGGATGTTAAATTAAAATCATACATAATAAACCAACACAAACAAAAATTTATTTTTGTTTTCCTTTAAAAAAGGGATGCATACAAGTATATATACCATACTTGTATGTATGTATCTATGTATGTATATGTATTTGTATATTCATAGAAACAAACAGTTATAAATTGTGGTTTTCATGTTTTACGCTGACAAATTTTAAGTCATTAGTTTAAATTGTGTTAAAAATTTTGTGGTTTTTGTGGCCGTTGTTGTTGTTGTTGTTGTTGTTGCTATTGTTATGCTGTAACTGTTTTTCATTACTCAAACGCAAATACTGTATGCTTGTGTATTGCAACAACAACAACAACAATAACAACAACAGCAAAACTGTTGTAAATAATATAAAATCATAAAACTTCATACCCTGTGTGGCAAACACAGATCAGACAAATTTAAGCTGCTTAAGTAGTCGCTTTGCTTAGGTTTTATTGCCATACAACAACTACATACATATACACATACATCCATACATATGTATACATATATATGTATATACACTTATTGTAATAGTTTTTATGCTTTTCATTGTTAAATGATCTTGTTTTGTTGCTGTTGTTGTTGTTTTTTTTTTTTTTTTTTTTGTGTAGAAGACAAAACTTAATGATTTGGTGGTTTTAATAACCCGCCAGATATTTCATTAACAGAAGGCTTATGTCATATAATCTCTGGCGGCAAACATAATTTGTGGTTTATCGTTTTAAAGGGGCATAGTTTTTTTTTTCTAATGCTTTTAAATTTGTTAAAAAGTTAATCGTATATTAGGAACGAAAAGAAAAAAAATTCGGAAATGAAAATTAAAACGGGAGCTATAATTTGAAGTAAATTTTCGCTTTGATTAGATTAACATGGTGTAACGTGATATGTATGTGCATCAATACATCATAGAATAACCACACAAAACTGTCTCTAACATACTTCCCGAAACATTTTCAGAACGTCTGAATGCCGCTTTAGTAAGTGAAACAGAGTCAAAGGTCTGTAAGTTAATTCAAAGAAGACCAAGCTCATGTTGTTCAATAGGAAATATAAGGTTACTAGTATCAATCCAACAAGAATGTTCGTATAGGATATGTTCCTCTACAGTCCAACACCTGCAGATGATCCCTGACTTTAAATTATAATGGAGGCTGAAACAGCCCTAAAAGGCCAACCAGACTATTGTTAATTGGATTTCTCCTCTACAGTTAAAGATCGGGTATTATACTGAATATTCCTGAAATGTTCGTAAAAGTTTACACTGGTTTTCTCAACCTTCTTCGTACTATGGCTGTACATTCATATAGACATACATACATAGATACATAATTGGTCTTTACAACCCCTTCAGTCATGATTACGACCTAGCTTTTTACAAAACTTAGGTTGTTTGTGTTAATTTTATGAATGAGTGCCGGGACTTACGGTTTAAAGTCGACCTCGAATGATCGACTTTTTGTGCAACTTTTCATGGCAATTTTATTTATTACTCTCAGAGTTATTGCCAGAAATCTGCTGAGATGAAGCTGCCGAAGAAATATTTTTTTATATTTTCGTTTTGATGTCTGAACTTGGGTTTGCACCGTGTCCTTTATGTATAATAAGCCAACCCACTACCTATTACGGTGACTATACTGGTTATACTGTCCAATAAATAAACCGTCTGGTGAACAGCAGCTGTAAGAAAATTTATCTGCAAAATGTTCAATAGCGTTTGAATTCAATCTAATTATCCTTATTGGTAGTGTCCACATACTTACTTCTTAAATGGTCATTAAAACGCTTTAGTCAGGATTACAACCTAGTCTTTTACAACACCCAAGTTGTGTGTGTTAATTTTATGCATGAGTGGCTGGACCTGCAGTTTAAAGTCTATTCCAAGCTACAAATTTTTTAACAACTTTTCATGGCGATTTAATTTCTTCACAGAGTTTTTTTTGCAAGAAATCTGCTGAGAGGAAACCGCCGGAAAATATTTTTCATACTTAAATTTTTTTGAGATGGCTCACCCGGGGTTTAAACTGTAGCCACACATTTAATCGGCCAACAAACTATCTACTAGGCTACGGCCAGACAACTGCTGAGAGGAAGTGGGTGATGAAATATTTTTTAAATTTTGTCTTGTTAGAGATGTCTGAGTTTGGACTTGAACCCGAGTCTGATTAGTCAATACACTATCTGCTAGACAACGATGACTTATAAACACTTTGTGTAATGCTAAGTTGGCTGTCTACCAATCCTCCTCTCTAGCACCAGGCAATTTAGTTAATAGATCGGAGATATATAATATTGGAATTATTGTGCGGGAAATGGAACATCCTGATTAAGCAGTAAGAATTAATGACACATAAAAGCAGTTCCATATGGTATGCGAATAATAATTTTTTTTTTTTTGCAATTTTTTTTTAAAAACCCGCTTCATTTATGCCGAATGTAGTTTTAAATAAAATATTTATTATACAGACACAGCATTTTACGGTTTTATACATACATATTTATACGTATGTATATGAATCAGTATGTATGTGTTAAACAGTAAGAAAACATATATTTTTGTTACAAAAAAAAAAAAATACGATCCTTTTATAGCATGCATGACTCCTTTTTTTATTCCTGCAAATATTTATTTTTTTCCATTGCCTGCATTTGCAAACGTATAAAATAATATGAAGACACACAAAAAAAAAAAAAAAAAAAAAAAAAAAAAAAAAAACCATTGAAGAGAAATAAAAAATAAATTCAATATTTTGTTTTTATTTTTTGTCTGTTTTTCTGTTTTTTTTTTTAATATTATTTTTATTTTAATAACCGAACCACAAAAACGTATTTACATTCGATTATTTATTCATTTATACATACATTTTGTACAGATGATATGAGACAATTTCACATATGGTTAATACACAGCATAAGACTTCCAAACGGCTTCCCCCATAATCATTGCCAAGCTGGAAATGATCAGTAGCATTACACAAATCGTCAAAATTTTCCATTAGCAACATTTGTCATTTCATACAAAATTTATTTCAGTCTGGATAAAAAATATGTAATATTTATACAAATATTTACATAACATATTTACAATATTTTACAGATACAAATCGTACAAGATACAGATGTGGAAAAATTTAATATTATAAATACATACATAACATAACTATGTATCTGTATATAGCATACATACAATCAGAAATAATGGGAAGATAAAAAAAGAAAAAGATAAAAAATATGCATCAAGTAAATACAATTTAAATTCAATTGAAACAGGGTGGCACAGAAATTATGTCATTGTAGTGAATATGCGTTTGCTATAGTGTGTATATATGTATACATGTGATATTGTTCTTGAAAGGCTATGTTTGTTCAATTATCGGTAGAAATTTGGAATATGACTGATAACTTCCTCTTAATGGCATTCATACAGATGTGATTATACATCGATCTGCTTTAAAGATACTGACTATGCAACATGTTACTAAACACTGATAACAATCTACAGTAAGTTACGTTCTATATTTCTGGTCAGGAGCAGGGTGTTAACTAGGCAGACGAAGAGATGAAAAAGGAAGTATCGGGGTAGTTCACGAAACTAATGGTTTGATTTGGACTGGTTAAAATCTCAAAGTAACAGAGTTTGTTCATGCAGAGAGCCAGAGGGTGACTAATTGCAAAAAAGTAGCCGTAGTCTACATAAGCAGTTAGTTGGTTTAATTAAAAGTGAGGCCTGCGTTCCAAAACTTGGTCGACATTCAAAAAAAAAAAAAAATTGAAAAATATATAAAAAAACAATTTCTTCGGGCGACTTTCTCTCAGCTCAGATTTCTAGCAAAACCTTAATGAATTAGAAAACTGTATTCCCGTCACACCAAATTAACCACACTCACACATAAGCGGTATGAGAAGCTTAAGCTCCTAATGTCGGACTGAACGTTGTAAGTCCAATTATCGCAATATATTATGTATGTATGTATGGTATTATGTAACGTATTGATATAGGTAATGTACTATGTATTAGTATGTAGTGTATTATGATGTTGTTTTTTTTTTTTTTCTTAAGCCGGAGGTGGTAATCTTTCGAAAAAACAATTTTGTTCCAACAATAAGAGTGCACGATTCACCATCACTGGTGCCTAACGTACTAAACCCCACCCCTATCTACAACTCATACCCACTGCTCCACCCCGCGGACGTCCCGTAAGGTATTGACTTCGCGGAGGGCCTGGTTAGCTTAAAGCTTTTATCCTACTTAATCTAATTTCGCCCTTCGTTGTCCTCCAAACCTTCGAGTTGTGCCAGGCATACACTTCTCGTGCTTGTATTGGCCCATAGAACTCCTAGAAGTCATCACCGTCTTCCATTAGCCGGTTGGTACCAAAACTCGCTTCACGGCAGTCTAAATCTGGGGGGCAGCAGTTAAAAGCCTCGCAGTCTTTCCTGCCTCATCTAACACAGGCTTGGGCAAATAGGGGAACTATCAGTATTCCAAATCTGTGCAGGTACTTAACGCTGAAGCAATCCATGACCCAGTAAGGAACTTGGGTTCACGTAGTAGTTCAAGCTGCGCAGTGGATTGTCTCTCCATCCAAGGGGTTATATCGGGAAAAGGTGATAAGTCACATCTCCCTTTAAACGTTCTTCTCCATCCGTGACTGCCATGTTGTGTGCATGAAAGCTCTTCGTTCTCCCCGTTCATAGCTACCTATTTGTTCCCGGTTTGCCTCGAGCCGGCGAAAGTATATTGCGCCTTCATTTCATCCGCCAATATGTCTATCGGTAATGTGCTTTGCAAATACCAGACCGCTTCAGTCAGACACTGGTCCTGAAGCCATTATCTGCGCCTGATCGCACTTAGACGGATACCACGAGGCCAGTTTCCTCCCTTGTGTGCCACGAAGTGCTCCGACGATATGGGGCAAGCATCATAGACATTATCGAGGTTAGCAACCCTCGTATTTATCCTTCCTCTTAAATGGACCTTGGGTCCTCCAATTATTTGGCATCATCGCCTCCCGTCAGTGCTCGCCTGGTTACAGATGCCTTTTCGCCGATAACTTTTTTTAACGTGCTCCTTAAAAGTTCAACCTGCGTTCGATAATCAACTCCTACGATATCTTTATGAACCTCTTCGATCTCGATCGTTGATGCCTCCAATGCGCACTTTCCGATCTTCCCACTATGCTTCCTGCCCGCTGTATCAAACGGCTTCCGGTTTTATGTGCAGCAAGTGTCAAACCTGCCTCATCAAGCCATTGCACCCTTTCGAAATCGCTATGTTCGTCTCCTCTCTATTTTCTATTATACGAAGCCAGACACGAAGAACTATGCAATGTCATCGTGCGAAAAGAAGCACAATCGTCAGTCCTCGTGTTTGGCCAAATGGCGTCTCGAAAGTACAACCATCGTACATTTGATGTTCCACAGTGATGGCCGCAAGTAAGCCCTGCGGAGCATCCCGGCCGTCAACTGAACGTATCCCTTTTCTCCATCATCCGTTAGGTAATATTACTTTCTGTTTGAAAATAATCATTTAGGATCTCCAGTTGGTATGGCGGCGTAGGCCATGGTTAAAAGGGCTCTCATATCTCGCCCCCAATGTCGCCGAATTAAACGCGTTCCTAATGTCATATAGTGTGACAACCGCGCAATATTCCTTGGAGCGCAAATCCCAATCTTTCGCCTTCTAATTGCATCTGTTTGCAAGTCGACACTCTCCTTTATCGCGTCAACCATGGAACTCCTTCCAAAACCGTATTGTAGGTCCGAGAGAGGCTCCTCTCGCCTCGGCTGGGTTCCAAGCAGTCGATTGTAATTTATCCTCTCCAATATATTTTTCCATCGTGTCAATAGGGCAGATGGGACGTACGTGAAGGTTCACCTGAGGTTTTGCAGGTTTGAAGAGAAAGCCAATTTCGTGCTTCTTCCATTACGTGAAGAATACCCTCGAACAAACATGTGGAAAACAATGATTGGTGAACATATCCGGCCTATGTCGAATAGCCAACTTAAGGTCCGTTTGGGGATTCCATCCGTTCCCCGGGTGTTTTCCTTTATCCTAATTCTGGGCGCATGCTCAAGTACTCCGTCCTGTTACTCGGTATGGTGATGAACCGTCCTCCGGTCCCTCTACTATATAAAAGTGTAGGGCGTGACCCTGTGGGAATAATGGTACTGACAATCTCCCGTAGCCAAAATGTACAGCCTAGTTTTAGCGCGAGCTCGCGAATTTTTCTGCAGAACACCTCGTACGCGTCCCAAAAGCGTATTGATGTTTGAGCCTCCGTGGCATATCCTGAAAGGATACGTGTTTTTGCTCCTTTTTTATGGCTTTCTAAGTCAGATGCGTTAGATCCTCATGAGGCAGCCCCGTTCGGTTTCCCATGTCGGTCATCCCCTTCGTACGACGCTGGGCCGCCTTTCGCGCCTCAAAAGCATGCAGACCGGCAGACTTCTAATTTCGTCATCCACCAGTAGCAGGGGCCCCCCGCTCGACATACAGTTCTCCTAAGCCAAGCAGGCATCACACGCAGTGTTGTCAGAAGCTTCGTATACGCCCCTCACTCATTTCCTTCGACAGTGCTGCACTTTCGTATTAAAAGACGACAAGAGACATTCATATTCCCCTGTCGAAGCAGGAGTCCTTCCATTTAGGTCCGCGTAAAACTTCGGCAATCTCTCCTCCTCTCGTGTGCGGGTCCTGTAGCGTCATCCACGATTGCCTGATGGTTCCGCTATTCGTAAAGGTCCCTCTGTGAGTTTCCGCACGGGTCCGCGAAACAAGGCTCTCGGCTCACAAAAGACAAATCTATTATTGAGCCTCCGTTCCAGCCCTTCTAAACTGTGTGCCTCTTCCCGTGCCATTGTAACAAACGCCCTACAAGGGATAGGGAAGCAAATGTTCCCAATAGGCCAGCGACCCCTGGCGTGTAGTATCTTACTACGCATTCGGTCCGCGCCCAGGCGTTTAAAGATCCCACCAAGTAATAGCGGGGTGTATTCGACGTAACATGTGACGGCCAGACCCCATCATGTTGAAACTCGTCATTGAGCGCACCTCGGGCGCGACAGCTATAGACTAAATCCCTGTTACTCCTGGCCATTAACGAAAACCGCAGTGTCCGTGTATAGTGCCTGGAAGGTAATGAACGCAAATCCAATATAGCGTGCAAGTAGTGAACTCGTCGTTATCACAGGTATGACCTGTCGCCTATACGTTCGCTTGATGATTGCGACGATCAATTCTCTCCTCCATCACCCTCTGGTGTCAACAGATCATGGCCGCCTGCTCAAATGATCCAAATTATTGAATTATTCTCATTTCCCTTCGAACGCGATTAAGGGCGCGTTTGGAACTGCGGGCACTTCTCTGCTCCCTGCGATATGGTTGGCGAACCTTGGGTTTGGTCTCCGTTTGCAGAAAATTCAGAGGCGGTTCCCAGTTCGCAAATGTCCCAGCAAATGTGACCCCCTGTCCACACCTGCGAACATGGTACTTTGAGCGTCTACTTAACCCGTACACTGACGGGCTAAAGTCCCAAATTGTAAGCATCGGTAGCACTTAGTCGAATTTCCTCTCCACGGAAATCCTGCATATGGACCCAGCCGATCTAGATTCACCTTCCTTGCAGAAGAATGCTGCAGCAATCATTGGCATTAACATTACCGTGGCTGTTGCGTCCCACCATCATGCCCTTTCTGAGACCAACTAATCGTGTTCCCACTGAAACCGCTCAATAGACTGGAATGTCCGTATCGCGTTGTAAACAATCTCCTTCTCCGTGATCTCATCAATGTCGTTTTATCTCAATTTGTCGCTCCTCCTCCTTCCCAGAGTGTGGACAGACACGCTTGTATGTTGTATGTATGTATAATGTATGTATGTATGATGTAATTTATGTATATGTACTGATGTAATGTTATGCTATGTATTATGTATGTAGTATGTATGTATGTATGTATGTATGTATGATGTATGCTATGGATGTATGTATGTTTGTATAGTTATGGTATGAATGTATGTGTTGTACAATCGTAGGCTCTATTGTTCAAAGGTTAGACGTTCAAGGAACTGAAGGCAGCCGAAGCGTGAGCAAGAAAATTTATTAGGGATATTTGACGGCAAGTTCTAGTTAGTGTAATGTTAT
>QOCX01002123.1:0-24798 GCA_005959815.1 Sarcophaga bullata | reverse complement strand
TATGTATGTATGTATGTATGTATTAATAATAATCAAAACGTTATAAATTTAATGGCATAATTTAAAAGACTTAAATGTTTACGGCTTTATTAAAACAATGATGGAATATCTATAAATAAAAAATGTGTGTGAAGTTAAATGAATTTGAAAATCCAAGACGCAATCCATAAATTTTAGCAGCGCCACATTTAGCGTTAACAGAGTAAAATTTGCTCTTAACAGAACAAAATTCGCCCTTAACAGACCACTGTTAACTGTTTAACAGTAAAAATAAGACTATTGACATGAAGTTTAATTCTCATTATGATCATTATTATTTGTAAACAATAATGCTGAAATGAAAAGGACGGTTGGTGGGGATGGAGGACGGAATTATTTCAGCTATCCCACTACCACCGTTGGAAAGAGGACACTCTGGACTATCATGTACATATAGTCCGTATGGTGTACTATTTCTTATATCTTCCAAAATGGCCACTGATCTTCTAGAGAATTTTCAATAAAAAATTGATAGTTTCAAAGCCAATTTTCACAATACATATCACTTTATGTGGGACTATTTAGCTGATTATATTAAAAGTCACTGGAGCCTTCCTTCGAGTATGAGATGGTACTCCTAGACCTAGTATATCCCCTAAAATTAGCTCCTAAGCAAGTGACCTTCTTCAGATGGATACTGTTAAACCTCTAACAGTGCTCTGTTAAGGGCAAATTTTGCTCTATTAATGCTAAATGTGGCGCTGCTAAATTTGTGGATTGCGTCTTGGATTTTCAAATTCGAATTTATCTTCACACACATAATAAAACAAAGCTTAACAAAATACAACTCTGTTATCATGCTCTTAATAACAATATTGGCATCTGTTTTAAGCAAGCTCTTCGTCCATTAGTATATTTGTATGGGCATAACTAAATATTTTTTAAATATATTTACTCAAGTATTATTATAATAGACTTTAATGCTAACTGGTTCAGTAAGTACAGTACTAATAACAACTTTAAATATTTAAATTATTAATCGTTCTTCTGTACATTGCAAAAAAAAAAAACATTGCCCCATAATTGCCCTTATGACTTGACTGACTATGTATGTATGTATGCATGTATGTTATGTTTTTCTTTGAAACCATCTGTGTAACATAAGTTGTTAAATCAATTAATAATACGTCAAAAGTAATGCTGGCATGCTAAGTTGTCATTTCAGAATTTAATTAATTGTAACATTTGTCCCTAGGAGGAGTGCGCATGAAAAAATTTTGTCATTTGCTTTTCGTTATAAAACAAGTAAATTTAGTAAAAATTATTTCATTATTATCTTCATTTAAATTAAATAAAAAAAAGGTATTAGGAATTAGAGAAAACCAGTGCTAGTTACAGGTCCAACCGCCATATTAAAGTTAGAGTTCAAAAACTTTTGTCTTTTCATGACAATAGCAGGGCAGTGACCCATTAGGCAAAGTAACGTCTTTTTTCTATTTGTTTTTTATAACCAGAGAAATAGATTTGCAATAAACACTTGCACATTTGGTCACTAAATTTTTAATGGCAATTTAAATCGATTCTTGTTCGATTTCTTTTTTCAAAAATCGGATATTCTTATTACAATGACACTTTAACCCTGTTTATTGAGAAAGAAGCAAAACAGTAGTAAGTTTTCTCCAACACAACCAAAGATATGAGCTTTGCTGTATGCCCAAAATTTTTCGGGTGCACTCCTTTCCATATACACCATGCCATACATTTTTTATTTCATATTGTTTAGTTTGGACAAAAAAAAAATTGAGTCCCTTGATATCTTGCGGTGTACACATTCTTCAAGGCCTCTTCTCAAGGCCTTACAAGTGACCTCAAGAGACAATATGAATTAATTTTTAACGTCTTTAATCCACTGCCAGTTCATACTCATTCATATTTACTTCAGCATAGATTAACTTAGGAGAGTTCAACAGACTATCACAGGTCGGTTAAAAACGACTGGATATGAGTGAGAAAACCGCTGCCTTTTTATGACAACAGTAGGGCACTGACAAATGGGCCGAAAGGTAGTCTCTTCTTTATTCTCAAATTAACAGCTCCTGTCGAAGTCACTTGTTTACACAATAGTTTATGGTCACGTAATTGAACGAATAATGACAATCTGTCCTCTTCTTATACGGATCAGTCCCAGCAGAACCAAGAATCAGTTCAGTAAGTGTTCCCATGCTTTCAACGAAGTTGAATCTTAATGTACAACAACCAGAAGATATTCAGAGGATAAGAGACGCAATTTTAAATACCTAGGACAGTAACGTGTTGGAAATTAAGGACTCTATGTCAGTCTTGTATATTTCATAAGCAAATCAAACTCCGACGTTATACTTATATCCTGGAACCAATACGATTTAGATTTGAAATTCATGTGGAAAAATTCACGTTCGTAAACAATCTGTTTGCAGTCCGGTTTTTCGAGTAAATCATAAGATTTTCAGGGGAAAGTCCTATCACCTAACATCATTGTGCAACTTCTAATGACCATGAATGCCGGTATGGATGATATGAATAACAATTGCATGTGATATGAGACAGGAATCGTGTAAATGCATTGGATCCTAAAGCTAGCATAATTTCCAGTATATTCTTGAAGTGAAGGGAGAACCAGCAAGTGCCACAATACTAGTCTTCATTCGCTGTTCTATGCCCTGAAATTGCTTTAAAGTGTTATGCCTGGATATTATGTTCCTTAGAACCATTATTTATCTTTTTATCGTCAGAACTTTACGGACATATGTACGAATGTACAGTGAATATCAAAAGAAACCACACATTAAAAAAATACACTTAAATAAATTACCGTTATGCTTATTTTAAAATTGTTTCAATGCCAGTTTTTAAAATCGAAAAAAAAATCCTAAAAATTTTAAAATTTTTTCGGGCACTCTCCTTAAGTGGTAAAAGGTAAAATAGTGTACAGTTTCTTTTGACGCTCACTGTATATACGAATGTATGTATATATTTAAATAACATTGATGTGTTTGTACATTATTATTGTAAATACAATATGAAGCGTAAAATTGTCAGGTTAGCGACAATGTGAATGGCCCAATTAATTATTTATTGCGTGGGTCAATGACAGTGAATTGAATGTTAATAAATACTTTCATTGTCAAACTGAAAGTATTGACAATTATGATGACAAGGAGTTAAAAAAAAAGTATCGAATTACAAAGCGTAAACGCAATTTGTTTCATGTTTGTTTGGTAATTACACAACCACCGACACAATTTTAAATATGCTGCAGCACTGCACGACTTTGTACATGTAATCTAAGACAAGGTGATGGCAAATCTATAATGTTTGTTTCTAAAGTTGATTTATGTCATATCAACTTACTAAAGCTACATATACTGGGTATGTTTAAAAACTTAAATAATTTTATGAATTTTGTGGTAGTCTTACGTAAATCTACGCGATTTATAAGACGCAAGCCGGTTGTTCGAACCTTAGATCAGACGTTAGCAACAAAACAAAGTATTAAAAAATATTTCTTTGGCAACTATAAGATGCAAGTCGGTGGTTCGAACCTCAGCTGAGACATTAGCAACAAAACAAAGTATTAAAAAATATTTCTTTGGCAACTACCTCTGCAGCAGATTTCTGCCAAAAATTCGTAAGACGAAATAAAATTGCCATGATGAAGCTTCTCACAAATCTGTCCTTTAGAGCCGACATTAAACTGTCACACACACAATATGGGTGATGTTCGAAACTAGGTTGTAAGCCTGAAGGGGTTGTAAGGATCAAGTAATACAGCACCACCTAACGAATAAAATGTTAGGTTAGATGGTAGAGCCCCTTTTTGGACAAGGATCAACGCAATTAATTTACAACAAGGACTAAGGTTTCCAATTACAAAGACAAGTTAAATGTCCTTCAGTATGTCAACAAATTCTCCCACAAAATGGTGTACTACAATTCAACGGAGTGAAGTAAAAAAGTGATACAAATAATGATCAAGAAATCATAACTTTTTTTTACTTTTTACTACTCATCCGTTATTTTATTAATAATTAACAGTTAAATTATTATATAATACCGTTTTGTTTTCATATATTTTTGTTTGTTTGTTTGTATTATAAAAATAATTGAATTTGAAAAAAAAAAAATAAAACACAAGCACTGTTCATTTCTATTGTAACGAATTATTATTTATTTTATATGATGATATGACAATGGCCCTGATAGGAAAATATAATACAGTATACTACTGTATACATATAGTAGGCAATAAAACGTCAGCGAAGAGATAAAACAAAAGTTCATTGCTCTCTAGTAAAACGTTACAAGAATTTTTATTCAATATTTATTTTAAATGCATATTGACTTTTGTATTCAAACATTATATATTCATAAAATGTGAGTGACACAGTTTATACCTTAACAACATGGTGAACAGTGATGATAGGAATTAAAGGATGGTGCCTTATTTATGTACCATTCTGGACTTCGTGACAAAGTTAATTATCTTTCCATTTATACTTTATCCATTTTCGGTCTGACAACTTCTTGGTATCTGTTATTTTTATGTATTTTTTTTTGTAATTGGATTTTTGTTTGTCTCTTCTGGTCTCTGTTATTATTTCTATGTAGTTTTGTTATTGTAATTTATATTTGTGATTTGATTTGTTTGTCTCTATTATCAAAATGTTAAGAGTTTTCCATAATGTTTTCGCATATTATGACCAAGATGCATGGAGTTTTGAAAGTCCTCGTAGTCTGGAAGGTTGTGTGTAATCTTATCAAATAAAACGAAATATGAAAAATATTTCTTTGGCAACTTCCTCTCAGCAGTCTTCTGGCAAAAACTGTGAGAGTAAATAAAATTGTCATGAAGTTTCTCAATATCTCGTTCAGTGTCGACTTTAAACTGCAGTTACCACCATTTATAGATAAAATAACACACATAACTTGGTTGGTGTGAGAAGCTAAATGGTAATCCTCACTTAAGGGTTGTAATGACCCATGAAGAAGATAATTGAGCTTTCGTTTACCAACAAATTCAACCAGATTAGGCAGATATCAGGTAATCTTGAAGCAAACATTATCTGTACATACTTGAGATCAAAATATAGTGCAGTCGTTATCTTACGATGCCTATTTAAAATGAATGGAAGTTTAGTTAGGTACATTTTGGAATAAGAGAAGGCATCACACTTCTCGCTGTGGTATGTCATAGTAAGTTTTTCTGATATTTCCCTTTGACTTCCACGAATACTTGTCTGCCGCAGTGGTAATTGACAGAGCAGTATGGAGTTCAATATGTTATCTACCAGAATAGTGTCGAACTTTCTTATTTACTTTCATACTTAAATGGTCGTTCCAACTTTTTAGTCAGGCTTACAACCTAGCTTTTTACACCAATTATGTTGTGTGTTAGTTTTAAACAGTTTAAAGACTAGGTCGCCTCCAAACGGCAGATTTTTGAACACATTTTTTTTCATCTCAATTTTATTTACTTTCTAGAGTTTTTGCCGGAAACTGCCTTTTATACATGAGTGGTCGAACGTACAGTCTAACGTCTACTACGAACTGTAGATTCGGGAAACTTTCTAGCATTTTTATTTTACGCTACGTGGTTATTATCAAAAAGCTGCTTCTGAAAGAAAGCCAACGACACAAAGATTTTCTTATATTAGTTTTGTTCGGGTTTGGGTTTGAACTACGGATTCTAAACCAATAAGCGAACTTATCAGTTACTAGTCTACGATGACTCGACTTTGCCGAACGCCTTGCATATATCTAATGCAGTCACAATGGTGCATTAACACGATCTATGCTGGTTAACGCCCTTACCTATGTGGGTGATGATTATTTAGAATAGTAGCGGTGCTGTCAGAAGCCCGAAATCCGTGTTGTTTTGAGGTTGGCAGCAATAAAGCATAATAGAAGGTAGTTGGGACGGTTGAACGAAGTCCCAACAGCTGATTTTTCTGGTGGAAATTCTGAATAAGGTTTATCAAGCCAAGCTTTGGTTGTTAACGTTATTTTTTAAACACGAAATTTCTTTTTATCCAATGACTTTAAGGTAATAATATTTGGCTTCCGCAAAATATGTGTATACGTGTCTTGAAGGTTAGGGATTTAATACCAGCAGCGCCATCTGTGTGTTAACCTACAAACTTATCAGTCCCTATTATTTTTATTAACATTGTAAAGATGTGCTAACAAATATACTGGTTTTTTTTTAAATTTTATCTTATTTTTTATTTTGATATACAAACGTGCAGCAATTTTGCCAACGTATTCCTTTCAACACATTCTCCATTAAAAGTTTTTGAGCATTTAATTATGTACGCCATTATTTTAATTGCTACGAATATTAAAAATAATTTTTTTCCCTTGACGTTTAGTAATGCATAGTGACAAAAAAGATCTTTCATTGAATGCGGGTTAATATTGTCGTGGAGTGGAGTGCAGGTTGAACTCATTTTTATAGAATTTTAATATGAAAAGTTATTTAAGCGTTGTTATCATTCAAAAACCAAACAAATATTATGCACGTTCTTCACATACGACCTTAAAAACAAATAAATAATAACGGTTGTTTATGATTTCACTTCACAGTTAGTTATCTTATCTTTACTTTTGCCAAAATGAGATATTTTTCATTGATTGCAGTCTTTTTTTTACTTCACGCTTTGGAACAAGATTTTTTTATATTTCAAACGATTATTAAGCGTATACGCAGTCTCTGTTAGTAGCTATTGGAAACACTGTACATTCAAATCGTCTGTAATGGCCTTAGGAGTAGCGTGGGTATTTGACATTTGTAACTGCAACAAGATGGCCGTTAACAATTGTCAACGTTCAGAAGTTTCTGTTGGAAGACCCTATGTACGGTACTGTAACTATGGGCGGAGATAGAGGCTCTGTATGATTGAAGTATCATGAAAGTTATAGTTGGGATAATGGAAGACGGTTTTCAGGGGGTTTTTGTTTTGAATAGATGACAGCTACCTTCTTAACCCATAGATTCTATAACTTTTGGAGATGCTTTGCAACGACATTGATTAATAAGGGCCATTATTACAACTTGCCGTTAAACTAAAGTTTAATTAAAGATACCTTTAGCTAAAGGGAACTTTAAAGTTACCTTTAACTTATTTTCGTTATTACAACTTACCAGATCAAATAAAGTTAACTTTATCAAAAATAGGGCTGTGTCGGAGCAATGCCGATAAAACTGTTCACTTAAACAAGTGGCAACGACTGGCTTCTTTTCTTTTTTTGTTGTATTTGCTCATTTTGCTTATATTACAAGTTGCCATATTGAAAATAATGGATAATAATATGGCAACATCAGACATAAACTTAACTTTAAAAGTTACCGGTATGATGATCCTCCCTTCAGCTTAACGCTTACTTCTAACTTATTGGCCGTTTATAATATCGAAAAACAATTTATCTGTCAGTTAAAATCCTCCCTTTAGTTAACGGCAAGTTGTAATAATGGCCCTAAATGTAATATTTGGAAATGACAGATTCTCTTTAGACAGGCAGTGGCAGTGGTACAGGCTGAAATATTTGGAAGCCATGGATAAACTTGTGAGAAGTTTATACCAGTGAAATTACTACCATAAGCGAAATTAATTAGGCAGTGGGAGAAGGATTACCCTTTGCTGGGTCTTCGGTCATAAGGACGTTCATAGGAGCAATTTAGCAGATAAGCCCGCTTCTACTTCGCTAATACAACCGGAACGTTTTTGTAGTTTGGGGGGAGAAGTTTGGAAGGATATACTTAACGAAAGGGAATATGGAAAAAGATGGAAGCTTTTTTCAGTCTAGACGGTATGGAGACAGTCTTAACTTTTGCTTTTAGTAAAAAACATTGAGTCTTGGATCAGACTATACAGGTGTAGCCGTAGAATAGTAGTAGACTTTTTGACGAGATATTGTAGACTCAAATAACGTTTGCACAGAATAAAAATCGCTGCGAACACATACATGAAACCTGTGTATTTATGTTAATGTTTTTCAGTATAAAACATGGGACCTATTAAGTACTAAGCGAATAGTTTTCTTACTGATACCGAACAGGATCCCTAGTTTCGTCAAAACACTAGGGATTGAGGGAGGTATAGGAAAACCTTCTACAGATTACTGAAATATGTGGTTTTATCGCTATTGGCCAACTTCTTTTGGCCATCAACGACATGTGGTGTCAACAGGATGGCGCTATGTGCCCTGTACCACTCAGATCATGCATATTGGACATTTTGCACTAGGGATTTCAGAATATGTTTCTATCATTATCTAGAGCTGATGAGAATTTGTTCAAAATTTGTATTTTTAAAGGAGACAACTTTAGGCCACTGCAACCGACATTTACAGAATACATGAAAAGAGATTCAGAGCAACACTAGGAGCTTCTGTTTCTATATAAGTTTTAAGTGGATTAAGACAATCGTAAGACTCATTTTGCTTATTTCTTAAAAAGTTTTCTAAAAATAAGGCTGTTGTTCTAAAATTGTAGTTTCCGTGGAGTTATCTGTATTGGTCTTAAAAATATTTAGGACCTAGGGGCTTTTGACGCTGTGGACTTGGATAATTCCAGATTAGTTTTATGGTAGGGGAATAAACATTCAAATGATGTGAAATATTGATCCAGTGGATTACTTAAGTTATTAGAGAGAGAGAGAATTCATTCTTTGTGAGCTTAACTTTAATTTGGAAAGCTATCCTACTCTTTGCTATTCGCCCATTTCGTACTTGTCAAAACTGTTTTTCTAGTTTCAAAACAATGTATCGCATGACTGGGAGGGGGAACGCCCGTGTTGTTAGTCATGCATAAAAATTTATTAAATTTTAAATGGCAATTAAATATATTTGTTGCCAGGCATTGTAGGATTTACCTAGGTGTACCTCGTTTTAAAATTTGTTAATTTTATTCTCCTCTATTACAGAACACAAACTAGTAATGGTTGGCTTAGATAATGCTGGCAAAACAACAATACTCTATCAAGATTTCTTATGAACGAAGTCGTCCACACATCACCAACAATTGGTTCCAATGTCGAGGAGGTTGTTTGGCGAAATATACATTTTCTTGTCTGGGACTTGGGTGGACAGCAAAGTTTGCGAGCAGCATGGAGTACATACTATACAAATACAGGAAGTAAGTTTCCAATTACTAATCGTAGTTAAAATTAATTTTTAATATTTTTTTTTTTATTAATTTGATTGGAAACAGTTCATTATAATGGTTATCCGATTCAACGGATCGTGAACGTTTGGCTGTGACACGTGAAGAACTGTATCGAATGTTACAACATGAAGACTTAAGTAAAGCTAGTTTACTGGTATATGCAAATAAACAGGTAAGAAGATAATGTTGGCTTTTGTGCAGGATTTGTGTTTAATTTTTCGTTTATTTTAAACTTAATAGGACCTAAAAGGTTCAATGTCAGCTGCTGAAATATCACGACAACTGGATTTAACTTCAATTAAAAAACATCAATGGCACATACAAGGCTGCTGTGCGTTAACGGGTGAAGGGTAAGTTAAATACTGCAACACGAATTCTTTATTTACCAACTTCAATCAGATTGTTTCAACCACTGAATCAATATAATTGAAGATTTATTTTGAAAACATATTAATTCTCTGGCATTTGAACTCATCAACCTGTTGAACATTTTTCATTTTTATTTTGTTGAGCCATACTAGCTTTCTACAAAACCTGTAAGTTCTTGGATTACATTATAGTTGACCTCTCAGTAACTTCTACCAATCCATCTGTCAATATCTGTGGTTAGTTTGAAGCTGCTCCACCAGTCATTCTGTTTTCCCAGCTTTTTGCGCAGAGATCTTTAAATGGATTTGTGGTTTTATAATCCCCCTTATTATAAATAATATTTCACTTGAATTCTTGTATGCTTTTATACGAGAACGAAATAAATTCAGTATTAATAATTTCAGTATCATAATTTCTCTCTGAATAAAAATGCAAACCTTTTGACAACAAATTTTCCGTAATAATTTTCATCATAAAATTATCTTGGTTAGGACTTTTAAAACATAAGAAAAGTATTGCAAACTAGCTTAAGTCATTGTTGGACTACGCCATATAAAGATCAATGGATCCCTTTTGACCTCCTATGAAGGCGGAGAGCAGAGTATGTGGCAGTAAGACTCGCTGTAGTCAAATTTGAACTATGGGCATGGCCCAATCTGTACTATGCGCATATGCTGCTATTCTGGAGGGGGATAGACGCATTAGGTTCGATTATATGTTCCTTTATAACTTTCTGAATAGAAGAATATTCGATTTTAAAATTCCAATTGAAGATCTGGAGGTTCCCAATGGGACCATAAGGTTTATACTGATGGCTCTAAGGCAGTGTGTGCTGAGTGACAGGGTGTGCTGTGGTATATTTATTAGCGATTCTGATATTAATTTTCAATGTTGAAAATCTCGTGATCTACTCTGAAAGTTATCCGGGGATTCCCAAAAAAATTTCGTGTTATTCAAAGGTAATCCTTATCCCTATGTCCCGGCATAGGGACGGAAATTGCATTGCTGATGAGGTTGCCAGAGCCGGTACAGTATTCGTAATTTCGAAAATGTTACGGAGAATTGTTATTTTAAATGCCACTTTTTTCTTTGTATACATTACAGGGACGGCAGTCTCGTTGGCATTAGGTCAGAGCCGATAAAGAGCTCGCTATGTTACAGAGCGTTGTTATTTCAATTGATTCAGTTTATTTCGATATTATTCCCACTTATTACAGAGCAGTTCAATCCCTAGGTGCGATATTGCTAGAGGTTGGGTATGGATAACGAGATTACCGACTCATTTCTGTCTTTAAACTCGCACTTTCATTTTGGTAGACACATGTCGGCATTCCGGCAAATAATTTCTATGGGGTCTGGAGAGTTTTAAGAGACAAAAACTCGGCGTTTTTGTCGTATCACTTTCTGAAATTCTTGACAGTGCTCTCAATTATAAATATTGCTGCAATATATACATAGTTGGCCATTACAACCCTTCAGTCAGAATTACGGCCTAGCTTCTCACACCAGTTATGTTGTGTGTGTTAATTGTATACATGAGTGGCGGGACCTACAGTTTAAAGTCGATTCCGAACGACAGATTTTTTTTACCCTCAGAGTTTTTGCCAGAAATCTGCTGAGCGGAAGTCGCCGAAGAAATATTTTTTCATATTTCGTTTTTGATGTCTGACCGTGGATTCGAACCCTGGCCGGCCTTTCGTCTAATAAGCCAACACTACCTACTAGACTATGGCGACTGCAATAGCAAGATTTATTTTGGACTCGGGTTGGTTTCTCCTTGGAGACTGGATCCGCGAGCTGAATATTTAATGTGCTATCACAATGTACCTAATGCTGGTCCAAGTGGAATCTCTTCTTCAAGGAGGGTCGGCCATTTTATCTAACCTATTTCAACATTATTCCATTTTCTTTCAACTTAGGAAAGCTTTAGTACAATAATTATACAAAAATGTGTTGACGGAAATTGTTAAATACGTTAGACATGTTGAAATACGTATTAAATTAAATAAAAAGTATATTTTTAGTGTTAATTCTTATAAACTTAGAATTACGTCAGGAAATTTAAAAATAAACCAACACAATACTTTGTAGAACTGTTTTAAAAGTGTTTATTGCCCTTGTGATAACACAAGAAGAAGAATTATACAATGACAGTGTGTTAAGCTTTTGATTATTTATTGCATTTTTTTTATTATGATAATAATAATAATAATAATTATAATCTGCATTGTTATTTAAATTGAGTCTTTTATCTTCTATTTGCAGACTCTATCAAGGTTTGGAATGGATTGTTCAACGTATCAAAAAGAAATGACATACTCAAATGGACTGCGATAGTAGTTAATAGTTAAATCAATAATTACTATTTATATTATATTAAAAATAAACAAAAACAAAACAGAAACATTTATATTAATTTTATATAGATATATATATACATACATACAAGTGAAAAATACGAAACAAAAGTAAACAAAAAAAAAAACAAATTTAATTATTTCTAAGTTAATGTAATTTATTAATAAAACAAAACAAAAGAGAAAAAAAAAGAAAACATCAGCAAAAATTAACAACAACAAACGATTTGATAAACTACATAACAGCCATTTTAAAGCAAAGAGGGAAAAAAATGTTAAAGTTTTATATCTATTTATATATACATACATATAAACATATTCCATTAAGATCTAGTTTTGATGTATGATACACACAAGGACAAGGACTTTATTCGAAATCCTTGTATGATGCTGTATAGTTCAGTTACTTTTATTTGTCTTGAGATTTTTTTAAATTTAAAACCCACAATACAACACATTACAACACCATACACTGTAAATTTATACAAAAACAATCATACACTTTAAAAATTGCTAACAATTTAATGAAAAAAAAAAAACAAAATTATAATTTTCAATAATATTTTTGAAAGTCTTTCTATTTTTAAAGAAATATTTTTTTTTATTAACTACCAAAGCTTCGTGCATTGCAACAAGTTCTACCTACGTTCGTTCTTGTTTATATAATAAGTTAAAATTTTTTCTTTTAAGATTTAACTTTTTGAATGCTTTAATAATTGTTTTGTATTTTATATTTTCGATTTTTTTTAAATAATTTTTTTTTTTAAATATAATTGTTAATTATAGTCTTTTGATAAATTAAAACAAAAACAAAAACAAAAACAAAAAAGCTTATTTTTTTATTATTAAGTTTATCTTTTTAAAATTGAAAAAAAAATTTTTGAAAAAAATATTGAAAAAAATTAAAATAAAAAATAAAAATAAAATTTTATAATGTACAATTCATGTGTGCTCGTTTAATAATTATTGTATTTAGCATAAATTTAATTAGTTAAAATATACGATCTACATACATACAATCTAATTTAAATGAAAATGTTTTTTTTTTTAATTTTTTTATTTACATTTTGAAGAAAAAATTTAAAAATAATTCTTCTAGAAACTTAATTTGGCAGCTTTTTCTTTTTCTTAAAATTTCCTTAATATTTTCATTCTTTCTTTTTTTTAGTTTTAATATTAAAATATAAAAAAAAAAAATTTCAAAATATGTAAAAACTAAATTAAGGAATTATACAACTTTAATGCATACAAACAAAATCGAAATTATTGCCAAAACTCAATTAAAGAAATAAAATTTGTTTTTGTAAAGCTAAAATATAATAATTATAATATAAAACTATTAATAAATATTATACAATACAATACAATACAATACAATATATATATTAATATAAATTTGAAAATCCCCATGCAGTTTATTTTAAATAAACAAGACGAATTCAAACCTTTAATATTAGCACTTCAGGGCATTCATGTAAAAATTTTTTTTTCAATTATTTCGTAAAAATAACATTATTTTCTGATTGGCAGTAATTTTATAATCTTTTTTTATATTTATTTTATAGGAAACATGGCTAAATTAACCAAAGCATGAGCAGCACTTTTTATAATCTCCATGGAAACTATGATATCGATAACTATAGCTTAACAACTGCTAATGCAACACTATGTTGACATTGCAAATCATTTTGAATCATTTAATACCAGAAGAAGGCTTTCAAATTGTGAAAATTTCCATTAAAAAAATAAATCTGTTCGTGAACTTTACCTTTACTTTATCAAGTCTTGGATTTTATCCTTTGAATACTTGGTAAAATATAAAAAATGCGGCTCAGCATTTTTCTCACTGAATTGTTTTTGTGATGAAGCTCGTTCCTCGTTAAAAGCAAAATTTGCATATTGGGGGGCGAAAACAAGCCTCAAGACGTTAAGGAATCCCTATTACATTCATTAAAATTAAATATTGGGTGCGGTTTAAGCACAGGACATAATTTCTTTTGAAAAGAGCAAAGTGCTGACGAGCTATGCTCACTGAATTTGTATTAAAAAAAAATAAATTCATCAGCTAAATATCAACCACGTTTGGCCTCAACAAGACTTGCCATACAGCATGAAATAAATTTTGTGACAACCGTCTTGGCTTCTTTCACTAACCTCCTCGTTCGTACTATTGAACGCCTTGGTATTACTTAATATGGGGCTATAACGAGCTATGGTTCATGCTGATAGATCAGCAGCTTCAGATGTATTCAACACCAATATTTAAGCTGCCAGATTTATCGAAAAAAAAATTGTCAAAAAATTGCATTTAAAGAATGGATCACGTTAGCTCTTATTATATGCTGCAAAATATATCTCAAAACTAAATGCCGTGAAATTATCTACCAGGTTATCGATTAAGTGAAAAAAAATTAAGTCTAAGCTACGATTAACATTCCCAAATCGATCCAATTCGCTTGGATCCAAATACCTTGATTGTAAAACAAAATTGTCGATTTGAGAGTGTCAAATGCATTCCTAAAAAGTCGCTGGTGTAGATTTGGAGCTGGCGGAGTCATCGGTTCATATTGATTTGAGAACGACAAAGCCAAGCCATGACTGTCCACGGCGGCACTTTGGATCAATGATATCAAATTTTTTTTTTTTGACGGAATTGGATGACTGACATGCGGCTCTTGCATTTTATTTGTGCCACATTGAATATTTTGCATATGCGATTTGAGGACATATTCTTCATCTTACGTGGAGGCGATGTGAGTTGCACATCGAAATCGTGTGACTTGACTGCGTTAGAATTTTTGAGGTTTTCTTAAGTCGCAGGTGTATGCGAATAAGCCACAAAACACAGCATTCTTTAAAGACAACATAACACGCTTAAGCAAATTAAGCCTTATATATGAGCCTGAGTCATGGAATATACAGCCTTTTGGATATACTATACCCCAGAGAAGTCATAGCGTATTTCGTTAAAACAAATCTAAGTTATATTAATTGACTACTGCGATCAAGCGAACGTCCTAGTACTGTTGATCATACTAGGCTTAGAACTGAATATGGTTTCTTAAAGCACAACAACTTTGTACACCAGACTTATTGCAAAATTTTATTCTCTGTCTAATGGCGAAGCAAGCGTCTATGACTGTACATCATACCAGACTTAGAAGATAATACATTTTCTCAAAGCACAACACGCTTTAAGCCATCTGTGTTTTACAATGTAAACAAATTACAATTTGTTGATTACATTGTACAGAACGAGTAGGGTACATCCCCTGAGAAATAATTTGTTTTTAAAAACGGATAATAATAGTACAACCAACCAACTGCACGTAAGTACCCCATAAGTGGTATAAAGCAGTTATTCCGGATATGCCGTTAGTATTTGTTAACGGAAATAATTTTCCTCACTATAACACGTTACTTGCGGCTCTCTCTAAATCTGGTTTTCTTAAAAACAAAAACATGTGGAGAGCTTTTATAGCAAAAAAAAAAAAAAGCTCTTCATTGTTTACGTTGCTCTTATTTGTATCTGCTGGGCCCGTAGCCGTCAACAACAACTCAAGCAAACGAACCGTTTAGTGTTAAAAGTGCAAGAAGCTAATCAACAACTAAAAATAAATTTAAAAAAATTTTTTTGTATTTTTTTTAAATCAAAAATAAAACAAAAAATGGAAAATCATACGGTAACGCCTGTAGGTGCTCATATTTTACCAACAACATCCAGTTTAACTTATGATATAAAATTAGAATTTAGTCCGGATACACCAGCGCCGAATGGTAAACAATTAAAACATTTGATTGCCGATAAAGTTCAAAATAAAGAATTTTTCTATGGCATTGAAATATCGGCTACAAATTCCTATCCGAATACGTTACTAGATTATCGTACATTTGGTCCTGTATTGCCTCTGTTTACCTCGATAATTTGGCTAAGTGCCGAATATTGGTCTGTAAAAAATATTGAAGAAGTAGAATCAATAAAATTGGCGCGTAAATTAGAGCCTCATAGTGTAGTGTTGCCACATTTTTCGTGTTATCGTTTGCAACAATCAAGACTGGAGGAATTTTTAAATTTAAATTTTTCAAATATCCTAACCGTACGTGGGGATTTTTATGATCAAAACCAAGAATATAAATATTCCGGCGATTTAGTGAAAAAAATTAGAGAATTGAGAGGAGGTAAGTTTGTGTGTATGTAATTCTTTAATTATATTGTACATATTTATTGTCGCGTTATTTTGATCAGATAAGAAAGTAAAGTAAACAAATCGTAGAAATAAAATTCCTATGAATACAATAAACTTGTAATTGATAATTTCGTGAATTCCGTCAATAAAAGTAAACAAAGTTTCCCCCAAGTTCTGCAAATCGAAATTAGGGCATCCAAACAATCAAAGTTTTGAAAAAACGGTTTCCCGCTTCATTCGAAATTTTTGCTTTTTAAAACACGGCTTAATCCACTTCGACTAAGGCATTATATTCAATTGGCATAGCCTTCCACTGCACTGTCTTATTCAAAAGCATGGCGATACACTTTGCATTCCATTCCATCGATTGACTTATGCAAAAACGGTGGGTTTAAGGGGGAGTAAGAGATTTTCTATCAACTCTTCCACTGCTCCAACCAATGCGAGGCGGAGGTCCTTACCATCTCATTTTCTGTCATCCTTGACTGAACTGCCCAATAAAAATTATACTTATTCTGTCGTCAGATTAGTTTCCTTTAGGGAATGTTTTATACCCGATTTGGATAATAATTATTGTACCGCAATGAGCTTAAATGCTGCTCTAAATGACACTTTGTTTATCAAGCCACCTAACTTAATATAACCTACAATGCCATTCGGAGAATTTTCTTTTCGTTCGTTGGACCACATTTAAATTTCCCATCATATTACTCGCCTTTGCTAGTACCTCCCCTTTGTTGTTACCTACAATGTTTCTGCGTCTAGAAACTCATATTTTTAGATATTTTGATCATAGTAAATTTAAATCTTAAATTGCTTAAAACAAAGTGTTTTTATTTTCCAGATTCAGTGACTATTGGCGTTGGTGGTTATCCGGAAGGTCATCCAGAATGTACGTCTATTGATCAAGATATTGAAAATCTAGTTAAAAAGGTAATTATGATTATTTCGTAAGCATCATAGCGTAAATAGGTAACAGAAGAAGCTTCGAACGGTTCCGAGATTCGGGGAAAATGCAAAATTGTGGTATCCTAATGGGTGTGTCTATCCAACTTATTTGGAAGAGCAGCTCACAAACTTCGAACGATTTTCAATAGAAAAAATAAACCGAAGAGTGATCAAAAAATTTGAGGAAATTGGATCGATTACGGACTGTCAGACCTCTGTGCCTCAATGTACGTTCTCTTGAAAACATTGTTACTGTTTTATGACCGTTGCCGAAAATTTAATTCGGCACATAGTCCTTAACAACTTTAAATTCCCAGAAGGACTATGCAGTGAATTTTGATCAAACAAAAAAACCTCCACATTCATGAGTACAAATAGTTCAGCTTACTCAGCAGATTAAACCAGGTGACCATGAAGAGCGCCACCAATTCTTTCAATGGGTATAAACTCATCTCCTCGGATGAATTGCAATTTCATTTGAATGGATTCAGAAATTAGGATTCAGAAAATTGTCATACAATCCATGAGAAACATATGCAACCACAACGAACAGTTATGTGGTGCGTATTATGGCCTTACTTTTGAAAAATAAAACGCAAATTGCAGTGACTGTGAAGTGCATTCGTTATCGGAACATGATAACGGAGTTCTAGTGAACTTAGCAAAACGAAATGAATGTGGTGAACTTCATGTAGTTTCTGTAAAATGGCAGCAGTTGTCAGACTGATTGTGTAGAAAATCAATTTAGTGAAGCAGCGTTTTCTAGAACAAATTATCTGAAGAAATATCAACTAGATGAAGCGATTGATTTGGGGTTTTGTGAAATCTCGGATTTATGTGAAGAAACCAGAGTTGTGTTGAATATTTCATGCAAGACTGTTATCGTGGTATTTTTATTCCAGACTTAATCTAGCATGTCCTGTTTACAAAGTCAATGAAGAAATCACAATAAAATGACAAAATTAAAAAAGAGCTTTCTTACTAAGACACCATTATTATCAGTTATGTTCTTTAAGAGCTTAAAACCCATTCAATATACCGTTACTCTGCTAACTAAAAATTATGCTTTCCTGTACGACATTCCACTGACATTCACTGCGTAAATTGGGGGGGTTCAAAATTTAAGAGTGGAAAATGATATTCGGGAAGTATCCACGTCAAGCAAACAAATATGAATTATGAATGGATCTCGAGTGAAATTGAACTTATGAACTTCACTGTAATGGTATTTGCTTGACCTAGAAGAAAAAAATGTAAAAAATATAAGAAAAGTTTCTGAAAAAAAAAAACTGAATTTGACAGAGCCTGTGTAAACAATAAGTCATTAAAGTAAAAGTTGGAAATGAATTTGTTGTTTTTAAAAATAGTTGTTGGGCCTATACGGGGGTTTGTACGGTAAATAACAGAGTTCATGGCGTTAAGAATAAAAGACACTCTTTTATTATTACTGGATCGATGAACAAGCAATAATTTCAAAAAATTTAAGTAAAAACTTGTTTGTTAAAAGAATCCCCCAAACTTTTGAATTATATTGTCAACACATACTTTCATACGCTTGTCTGAACATTATGAATATTAGTATGTTGTTTAATAGATTTATCCATAACATTTAAGGTAATGCTCAGAACGATTATGTGGTTAGCTTGTTTTTTTTGTGTTTGTATTTGAGTTTCCTCTTTTCGTTTATTTCTCTTTTTTTTGTGTGTATGTTGAAGGTTCAAGCTTGGGAGCTGCATTGCCGCATGAATTACGCAAATCTGTTTCAATTCACAGCCATAGATAGATTCTCGTAAAAAGACTGCCGTGCCAAAGACATTTAACCAATACCAATTTTAGGGTTGGCATATTGCGTTCACGGACATTTGCGCTGATGGTTAGAGACTGGTAGTTGCGGTATCACGCAATTAAGAATGGGCCCGAGAGGGCTTTGGCATGAATATAAGAAAAGGCAAAACTCCTTTAAGTCACAGGAACTATTAGGAGAGTATCTGGTACGCAAAGCAATGGATATGATGGGGAGGCGGAATACTTTTTTCAAAGCGATATCCGAGTGTATGATGGTCTGGGCGAGTTGGTGCAGAGTGAATAAGTTTAGAGTTCTGTTTCGGAACAGTTTTTAAGATGAGAATTAATTAAGAATCAAGATGGTCAAAATTTAATAAAAAACCAATGAATGGCAAGAAAACGTTTGAAACTATAATCGTTTAAATAATTTAGAATAGGTAAGTAGCAAGAGGTAGTTGTTCACTTAAGGAAGTTAGAAGGACAGTATTAGGTCACATAGTGATTCCACAGATTTGCGTCATCCCCTAGACCCAGAACAATTCGCAACTTCTTATAAAGTGACTCAGGGTACTAATGATGATTCGTACGATTTCCTCTCGGACAGTGTCCTCTTCTTCCTCATCTCTATAGTTTATACAAAAAATCATTTGCTAAGTTTTCAAGACCAATGGTTAAAAGAAACACCATTAATGAATATTCATTGAGCGGCTAAAACGCGCTACAGTGATCCGGCAGACGATGGGAAATATTCAGATCAAGTTTAGCAAAATAGACAATGCTACCAAACCTATTATCGAATATAGAGCCATCAGAAATTGGAGAACGAATCATAACACATAGGTAGGTAAGTAGGGGCTGGTATTCACTTAAAAAACAGAGACACGTTAAGTCCACATAGGATCCTAGTGATTCTATAGTCTCGGAATAATTTGGTACTTCTGCTAAAGTGACTCAGCGTGCTAATGTTAATGCGTGAGACTTCCAAAACATGCTTTCATCCTAATCACAGTTTTTACAAAAAATCATTTGCTAAGTTTTCAAGACTAATGTGTGACAAAAAGTACCGTTGATGAGAATTCATTGAGAGACTTGGTAAATGAACATTACCTCTGCCTGAAACCCATCTACAGTGATCCGATAGTCGAAAAGGAAATGTTGCGGTCAATTTTCCCAAAGTAGACACCGCTACCAACACTATTATCGAGTTTGGAGCCATCAGAGTATACATCCAGGGATTCTAAGGAGACAAACGTGTTAGAGCTCTGCTCGGTATCAGAAAATACAAGACTCCCGTTCAAATAATATTCTATAGGAAGATAATCGATGTTTGATGGGGCTGGGGGATTAACCTCTAATATAGAGGAATTCCCAGAGGGAATGATAAGCCAACGAAACAAGACATTCAGTCTAATCAAGGCGATCGAAACTGGAGTCATCAGTGTATACATCCAGAGATTCCGGGAAGATGATTATGTTAGAGACCCAGTCATTCCTGCTCGCAGAAAAATTGAAAACTCCAGACCAAATAATATTCTGTAGGGAGATAATTCAATGTTCGCATGGGGCTGGGGATTTAACCTCCAAAATAGAGGAATGTCCAGGAGGAATGATACACACAACGAGTCAAGGATTGACTGCTGTGTGTTTGACTGCTTGCCTAGCAAGAAATGCAGCGGTAACCAATTAAGCATTGCGAACAAGGTTTTTGCTAGGAGAGTGGTTACATAGATAGCAGGTGATATGAATAGCTGTAGAGCTTCAGACCTTGTCAAGAAGTCTGATATTATGTTGCCTATTCCGAGCAGTCCACCAGAAAGCAGTACCTCCACTTAATAGGTTGGGTTCGATGACTGCAGAGTAGATCCAGCGCGTGATATTGGGCAGGAAACTTCATCTGGGAAAACTTCCAACTGCTCCACTGCTGCAATAAGCAGCGGAGTCTGTATGGTGTGAGCCTAATTGGTTTACAGGAATCTTCTCCACCATTCATCTTAAAAGTCGCTCTGATAAGGTGAACAACTATAGTCGTTCCTACCATACACTTCCACAGGATAGGGAAGACACTGGCATATAGCATAGGATCTTCTTTTTTCAAGACAGTATACAATGCACAGAACATAAATCGCGGAGTATACTAAGCTGAAATATTTTCGCTAGCAGCTTGCTGTCTGAGGTCGTCAATCCAGTAGGGTTGTGGTTTTTAATGTGCTAAACCGGGACTTTACCCTCGTCATAGTTGGGACACGAAATCGATACGATGACATCCTTGATTGGTTCACTGTCTGTAAGGGTGGAATTGATACCGTTGCAGGATCAGAGCCATTTTTCGATGATATCCGCATTCGATCTAACAATGAGTTGTATGAGCTACTCAACTGTGTGGACGTTATGCAGCGTATAAACATTCAGCGCCTGCGCTGGCTAGGCCATGTATCTACAATGGATGAGGATGTTTCGAGACGTGTATTTGATGCGGGAATTTGTGGTAGTCGGCGAAGAGGACGACCTTGTATATGTTGGAAGGGCCAAATCGAGAAAGCCCTGTCATCGATTGGTGTGTTAATGGCCAATTAAGTAGCTAAGTTGTCTAGCAAAAACAAAGAACTTTTGCCTCCGAAACTTCAACACCTCTCTGCGAATATGAAATCGTTTTACAGTTTTGAAACTTGCCTCAACCTGATAAAGTGCGCTTAATAGCAATCCTATAAACTTCATATTGTTGTTGTTTATATTTTGTCTATAACATATTATCGGTGCATATAATCGATTACATCCATTACGGATGTGCAATTAAAGAAAAAGAACTTAAATAAAGTGATTTACAAAATTTTAATTTAATTTAATCAAGTTAGATAATACTAATACCGTAATAACGGAAACTTTTCATAAAAAAAATTGTTAATAACTGTTGTTGTTTTTATTGTAGAATAAAAAAAAAATTACTTGACCACACAAAGCTTCTAAACATGTGAAGCCTTTTAGCAGAGCAAGGTTTCGATCCTCGGACCTCTGGGTTATGGGCCCAGCACGCTTCCACTGCGCCACTCTGCTTCTTATGTGTATTGTGTTTAGTGTACGTTTTGTTTATAGAGCAGTATTCATACGCTTAGCAAAGTCAACAACCACATTATGGTGAATTTTATTTTTATATTCAACTTTTAGTTGATTAGTGGTGACTGCAATAAATTGACAGTCATTGCTTGTAGAAAAGTGTGTTGAATAAAAAGTTTCGGTAGTTTTATTATTTGTTTTGTTAAATCGGGTGTTTTTAAGTGTTTTCTTAATTTTAAAATTAAAATAAATAAAGTATGTGTGAAATATTATCGAAATTTTTTATTCGTGTGAAAGCCTACTACGTGTGGAATACAATAACATTGAAATATTCGCCCCGGCTTCCTTGGGTGACGCGCATCAAAAGTGTTCAATTTTCCGTGACTTCCTTGAATAAATCTTGTTGAATCTGGCGGATGGCATGGGTTATGTGGACTTTGACGATCGCTGTTGTTTGTGGTACACTTGCGACTTATAAAAACTCCATAAAAAGTGTAATTTCATCAAATCGCAAGATTTTCACGTAAGGTGTCTATGCAGTCAAATCTAACATAAGCTGTGTGGCTCATAGTATCATCTGAAACCACATGTCATTGGTATAAAGATCAGCCAATTCAGGCCAGAATAAGTTGCTAATCACGGAACTATAGTGTTTGGCGTTAACAGTGAATAATCTTGTGAGCGTTGTTCTCAAAGAAATATGAATCGATGACGTCACCAGCCAAAAATCTGCCATGAAGTTGAAACTACATGTTGTTAGTGTCCAAATTATTCGATTCAGACCAGAAAAAGGTGGTTCTCATGGAACTATAGAGTTCGGCGTTAACAGTGATGACGGGGCCAGCTTCGTTCTCAAAGAAATATAGACCGATGACGTCATCAGCCTGAACTCCACACAAATAACGAACATTGGCGCATTTACTGTGTGGTATCAAAGACTTTCCTGACGTTATTGAAAGATAAACTGTAACGTCTGTCTGAAATACTAGGGCACAACATATCTATGGTAGCTCGGTTTACAAAAGATGCAGATATCATTGGTTATATGCATTGTTTTTGTGGCCTTCTGCTGTGTAATATATTGGCAATCTGAAAAACATATCCAGGATTATATCAACAAGACCAGAATAATTCCGATATGTGATAATATTCAATGGTAGACCAACAATAAGGTATTTCGACTGTCACTGAGAGACGTCATCTTCCAAAATTAAGTTCCTATTAAACGTTGTCTCTGTCAATTACTGTGAATTCTGTGCCTAAATGAGAACTAACAACAGTTCAGTCGAAAATGGAATACATAGAAGAAAGTGATACGTTTTACAATGGAAAACACAAAGTTAAGGCGAGAAAAGGCCATCTAAAAACGGCATATCATCATCAATCAAGTGGAGGAGCATGTAAACTGGACTAAACAAACAATGAATGTAAGGTTACAACTTCTTGAAGATTATCTTCGTTCCACAACCCAACAATTATGCTTTTTGAGTAAACACAACTCTGGCACAAAAATGATCATCTTCGGGCATGACGTTCATTTGGTTTCACTGTTTACCAGAAGTCAAGAGATTTTCGTAAATTTTTTCACTTCATCGAAGGATAAAGACCAACAAGTTAAAAACGATGGCGTCCTTTTAAGGTCCTATACTGAGAAGAGTAATTGCTTGATCTCTAGGCCGATTACATTCATACATAAAATGATCGAAATTCAGTATGAACTTTGCGAAGAGATTTATTTAGTTTTTTAAAGTAAATTTTTACAATTTGGAAGCATTGGTCTGGCGTTTAACGTTTTAAGACGCCATGACAAACCTTACCGCATAGAAATATCAACACAGTTTGATATTTTTTAGTCGATAAACTATAGTTATCGATATCCAAAGTATCCATGCAGCTAAAAAGGTATCTCAAATATCAGTTTTATGGCAACTTAAAAGTGAATAAAATAGCAAAGACTTGGCCAAGTAGCAAATATGCATGATAGTGTTCCGGTAAAAAGATGTTTCAACAATTCATATTCGGGGAAATGGCAAAGAAGCTGTGCCCAAAACTCCGCTTAAAAAAACGTATCATTAGAAATGAATTTTCACATAGAATGTGGCGACATGGTACGCCTATGTAAATATCAAAGACTTGGCCAGCCACGTAGTAAGCATGCATGATAGCAAATTGGTGAAAAGGTGTTCCAACAATTCATCTTCGGGAAAATGGCAAAACTCGTATCATTTAAAATGTGAGTTAATGTTCAGCGTGAGTGAATGTTAAGCTATTCTAAATTCGATTCTACATGAGTCTAATGAGCAACGGATAGTGAAATAGTGAGCATGCATGATAGCAAATTGGTGAAAAGGTGTTCCAACAATTCATCTTCGGGAAAATGGCAAAACTCGTATCATTTAGAATGTGAGTTAATGTTCAGAGTGAGTGAATGTTAAGCTGTTCTATATTCGATTCTACATGAGTCTAATGAGCAACGGATAGTGAAATAGTGAGCATGCATGATAGTAAACTAGTGAAAAGCTGTTACAACAATTCATCTTCGGGAAAATGGCAAAACTCGTATCATTTAGAATGTGAGTTAATGTTAAGCGTGAGTGAATGTTAAGCTGTTCTAAATTCGATTCTACATGAGTCTAATGGCCAACGGATTGTGAAATAGTGAGCATGCATGATAGTAAACTGGTGAAAAGGTGTTCCAACAATTCATCTTCGGGAAAATAGCAAAACTCGTGTCATTTTAGAATGTGAGTTAATGTTAAGCGTGAGTGAATGTTAAGCTGTTCTAAATTCGGTTCTACGTTAATCTAATGACCAACGGATAGTGAAATAGCCATGTAAGTAACACTTTTTTTTATTAATTTTAGTCACAATATTTCATTTTAAATTTAAATTTCCCTCTATACAATCGATTGAGTTCTGA
>QOCX01002122.1:0-16174 GCA_005959815.1 Sarcophaga bullata | reverse complement strand
TGAATTTTATCGTTCTCTGAATAACTTTATTTTTTCTTGAATAACTTTTTCTAATTGTTAAGTTAGTTGTGAAGAAACCGCCAAGAAGGCAATAAAGTCTAAGTTAAAACAAAACCGTCTGCCTTCTTATTTTATTAGAGGATATATATATTCAAGAAGGACATATATATCCCATTCTTCAACTCATTTTTGATAGACCCTAGGGGTTTAGTTGATTCCTATAACCTATGTGAACTTTAATACATTTTGAATAGTCGTATGGCACAGTTTATATTGTACAAAGTATAATTACCTTTTCTTGGTGGAGCATGGCATGAGCTGTGGCTAATACTGGAAGGCGGGTAAAAATCTGAGGCACACTTCGCTATACTATCGCTGCTCGTTTGAAAAATTTCAGTACTGTTATTAGTTGTATGACAGGTGACGACTGATTCACCACATAAGAGATTAGGTGGAGTCATAGCTGATTCAGTATAAGCCGGCAGTTCTTTTACAGTAGTAGGCGATTTCAGATCTTTATCGCTTGATGAATTGTCCATCGATTTTGAATGATAATTTTTGGTGGTAGCGACACTGCCACGATTGCTAGAAAGATTTGAATTGAATTTTATACTTTTCAAAAATTTACTGTGTCTCGTGACGTACCCTTCAACTGTAGGCTCCGTTGAGAAATCTCTATAAAATACTTGCAATTGATTTTCACCAACTGAATCGTTGCAACTGTACGATGTATCTTTGTGCTCTCGCTCATAACTATACTTTTTGAGGATGCTCCTCAGTTTTCGTGTTTCAAACGTTTCATTTGATTCCGGACTTAATGGTATGTAGCCATGCTGAACTGTATCTAATCGATGATGGTGACAATGGTGCATATACTTGGATTTATCGGATGTTGAGGTATTTGTCGAAGTTGTGGAACTAGACTCATAGGCTGTTAGAAATTGCGAATTTATTCCAGTTGTATCACTGTGGCAGCGATATAAAGCCTCCGATATATGGGCGGTATTGCTTTTAGAGCTATCTAAACTAAAGCTTCGCGTCTGAAGCACTTTCTCTAGTTCAGCAAGTTTTTGACGCTCGTTTAAAATTTTTAAACGTTTTACAAACGGCAAACCACTATATTCGGGCGAAAGATCAAAAACAGATTGATACAATTTTGTCTGATTTCCGACAGCGTTTCTCAGCCCTCTTCCGTTTTTGAGAGATCTTTTGGATTTTTCTGAAATTTTTGGTTCCTTAATTAAAAAATTGGTCAAGTTCTTGCCGGATGTATTTTCTTCACTTTTAATTTGCTGTGGAATACTTCCCATTGAAAATATCTTCATGGGCGACATAAAGTCATCAGATGAGGTATTGGAGGTGGCTAGACTTGTATAACTTGATGATATTAATGTTGCCAATTTTAGTTTAGACCATGGTTTAATGGGAGTGTCTGTGTCGGACGCAATAATTGGTGTCGATGTGGACGGTTTAGTAATTTGGTTTGTAATGGTGTCTATAGGTTTATGAAATTTATTGGGTCCCTCTGCTTTGCAACCTCTCTCAAAATTCTTTTTTTCAATTTGAAATTTTCCTACAGACAGTGATTTCGGTGGTTCTCTCTTTGCTTTGGAAGTCGAGCTTCTTTCGATAGTTAAGTCCTTTACCTTTGTAACAGTTTTCGCATTAATACCCATTTCGGAATCTACATCCGGTTTCTGCAACGCTTGAATTTTCTGTCTGAAAGAAACTTTCATAAGAGGCTTAACCTGCGTACCCGCAAGTGATAACGACAAAGAATTGTTAGTATTACTGCTGCCATTGGATATGTTTTCTAATTTATTATTGATTTCAGGTGCTGTGGTTTGAACCTGTAAGACAAAATTAAATTAAATTGCGAACTATGAGTGACCATTGCATTGGAAACATAAATTTCAGTTTAAATACCGGCAAACTGGAATCATTTACAGGATGGGGAGGGTCGTTCTTAATCTTCATCTGCTGGAGTCGTTGAATAAGGGGCAAACCCTCGTTTATCTCCCTTTCGGGTTCTTCTTGTATTGATTCCTGCGGTGATAACGTACAGGTTACATGTGAGTGAGGTGGAGATTTCTGTGGTGGTGTGGACTTAACAGCTCGCTCTTCGCGATCCTAGTGCAAAACACATAAAGACACATACAAAACTACTTTTAGGAGCAGGGATTAATGTAAAAAATTATAATTGCATGACATGACGAAAAAATTTATTTTATCAAGTTCAGAAAAGCATTACAATTAAACAATGTTCAAGCAATTACATCAACATTATTAATAAAAAAAAATAATATCAACAAAAAGTAAATAATTCATGAAATTCGTTTAGTCAAAGAGAACTTGAGAAAAAAATTTGTCCAAATAAATATGGTACTGTGAGTGTCAAAATTAGTTGTACACCGGCATTAATTATAATTATTAATATATACGTATTTCAGTTTCGTGATCGAAATAAATCCTTTATTAATCCTTTATTTAATTAAATAACGACTATGACTTTTATATCCTATTTTTAATTTTTCCATTCCTTGGAAAGTAGAAAAACTAAATCCTTTTTCCGGTATATAACGTATCTATATAGTATGCGTATCTGCTATGCAGATAGCTTACTTAATAAAATCTTAATACTTATTCAGTAAAGGTTATATACCTTTTAAATAATTAATTATTATTCTTTGTTAAGTTTTTATAACCACTTATTTTTACATCCTATAAGACGTTCCTTATTTTTGTTACGACAGAAATATCAAGAAACATTGTAGAATTTCAGTATTTGCGGTCATTTTTCCACTAGCTTCGTATAAATACATTCCTTTTTTAATCGATGAGCTCCTTGATATTGTGTTAAAAGTTAAATTTCTTCATTTAAAGTTTAATTTTTTACTATTAGAGTTGTTTATATTATCATTACTTCAAGCTTGAATATAATTTTTTTTCTACACATTTTTTAAACAGACGTTCGTAAAGATTTTCTGCATATGTAATAGAAGCGCATTTTGATGTGTTATGAATAATATTGTCAACTGTTTAAAAAAAATTGGATTGGATTATTAGTTTTATTTCTTCTTTTATCTATTCTCTACTATGTTTTTGATTTGAAGCACAAAATCGCCAAAATGGCAATAAATCAGCATATCTGGTAGCAATGCTTGTAGCATGTCTTCTGACAAAGAAATATTTTCTTCAATCTAAATATTGTCCATTTCTAGATCAATAAGAGCGTTTTATTTATTTAAAAGAAGAACTTTTCAATCACAACATTAATTTCGATCAACGATTGAATTCAATGAAGTTTTTATAAAATATATTTACTACAGCTAAATGGCATGGTTTAGCTAGAAAAAAAAAACTGCAACCTAGTTATCTTTATTCATAATATTGGGGCTATCCGTAATTGTGGCGATTATGTTGTTCTCAAATACTAAATTATGCTCCAATTTTACCCGGTATATTATTATATGAAAACAATTTCGGGTTTCCCACATAAAAATCCCGGGTAACAATACACTGATAATACTGCGCTATTAATTCTCTTTGTGAATAAACTTTCGATTTGTAAAACTAAGATTAAATCGCTCTTTGCTCTTATTAAAGCCTTTTTTATTTTTATAAAATTTACGATCTTTCTATGGAAGGTTCTTTTTTGTTTTTAATTTTTGTATTTTCGCATATTAAATGTATTTGATTATTTAGTTCTTTCATCGTACGATCTGTGTGTCCATATTGTTATCTGCTTGCCTTAGTATTATTTCTGTTTGTTAAATTTTTTACAATAACAAAGTTATTATATATTAACAAACTAAAAATGAGGTGCAAGAGAATTATTCTTAATAGAAAAAAAGTTTAAATATTGTGTTACTTTGCCTGGATGATAATAACAAATCGTCAATACAATTTGGTATATTTTTAAAAATTCAACTTTGATTTTGTGCCCCTTCTCTATCGAAACGTATTTTAGCATGTTCTCGGCACTTATCGCTTACTTTCCAATTTGATCAACCATTTGCCAGAAATGTTTAATAAAGATTAAATCTGCAGTTGCTTGGGAGTAACTCACTGTTTTGGCAATGACCTGGGTGTAATGTTCTGTTGAAAATGTTCTTTCAAGCCTAAATCATTCCAACTAATTAGAAAAATTTACAATATTTTAAATTATCGATTATTCGTGGCACTCAACCATAAAATTTTTTAACTTTTAACCAGTATTATACACGTCACACCATTACTACTATTACATCGTACTTCATTCAATTTTAAATTATTAAATTGAATGCAGGAACAGAGAAATACTATCGTTTTATTGACATGTGAACCTTTTGCTTTTATAATTTAATTTTATAAATTTTTATTTATTATTTTAAAAATATAATCTATTATGATATCAAAGATTGAAAAATAAATTCAGACTACGAGTCGTAATAATGGTATAAACCAAGGCGAATTCATAGAAGGTGGCCTTAATAAGCCAGCTGTGGTGTATCGGTAGTTTCAGAATTTTTTTGTTTTTTGTGTATTTTTGTTCTCGATAACCAATTTCGTATTCATAAACCCTCATATGTACCGCATGTATCCTTAACTGATACGAACTAGAATTCTTCAGGATATTTTTCAAAGCCAATTATGATTAAAAATTTTTCCAAGATGATTAACAATATTTAAACCCTTAACGGCTAAATACATATATCTTTTAATCTACAACCTAATATTTACATATTTATATTTATTTAGACGAGTGATGAATTACCAAAAAAAAAAAAAAAAAAAAGAATTCGGTCTCTCCAACTAGGTGGCCTAAACTATGGCAAGTAAGAAATAACATTTGCCGCTGCCAATTTTTCTCGATGACCATATAAAAACAATCTTCTTTACGTAAAGTGGAAATGTTATTTGACTGTATGAAATATTTTTTTTTAATTTATAGGTGCTGCACTATTGTGTAATTTCGCATGATACCAAAACCGTACGAATTTTAAGTATATAAAATGAATTTTTTTGTTTTAATTGCCGTAATTAATTTCCTAAGTAGGTTTAAGGGTTAATTGTTTTTTGACAAGATGGATACATTTTAACAAAAACAAAATGCCTGTTGTTTTTGATACTGTTGTATTTGTTGTATTATACGTCACCCTCTTAGAATGAATTCGCCTTTTATAACACATTGTTTTTTTTAATAAATTAAAGGTTTCGTAATGCCATCAATACATAGACAAGATACATTTGTAAATTAATAAATTAAAGGTTTCGTAATGCCTTCAAAACATAAAAATCTATTTGTAAAAAATTTGATTTGCTATCCGACAACATGAAAGATGGGGATGTCTCTACTGTGGGAAATGAAGCTCCAAAAGAAAATTACGTAATTACACAATAATATCCTTTGAAACAAAAAGCGCAGCGAATTCTTTGCCTGATTATGAGAATTCTCTGCAAAAATTAGAACCAAACGAAATTAAATTATGCTGAATGACATTAAAAATATTCAAGGTGGTATCATTTGGTTTAAGTGTAGTAGACATTATCAAGGAGGAATTGAAAAATATTTTCAAGATCGAACTAGTAAAAATAAAAGAGATTAATATCATAAACTCTAGCCAACACGAAACTTTAAACATGCTAAAGTTTAAACGTGATTATATCTCTAAAAGAGAAGTGGTTTATATTAAGTAAGTTTATGATATTGTCATTTATTAGAGAAATTCTAACAGTCACTCTAGAAGTCCAACAAAGTGCTCCAAATGTGCAGTGTATAACCATGGATCAGTTGTTTTCTATGAGCTGTATGTATAAATGGTGGCAGTAATCACGACCATTCCTAATGTCAACTAAATAAATAAGTAGCAAAAAATCCAATATATAAAAAGAAATTTCCAGATTACCCTCAGTGCCCTGCAAGACGATTAATTGGAGATACGACGCAAACTTACCACAAATAGACAGCCAAAAGTTCTAAAGTATAAAGAAGTTCACAATATTGTTATTATTGTTAATATTCAGAAAAACAACATCCTACAATTCATCAAATACAATGTATTGCGGAGTTCATAACTAATAACAATAACTATCGTAAAAGCACCGGAATACTTCGATTTGATATAGCAAAGTATAACGTAATGGTATCTTATATAAACTGCAGAAGTTTGGCTATCTAATGGATTTACAAAATATTTTTTCAAAGCTTTTTTAGATAAAATATCGATAACGAATATTCCTCTTAACGAATTTTGAAACTTAAATTGTATTCGTTTACATATCACACTTTGAAACAATAAGACTAATCGTCAGCATAGTACGTAGATGATGCTGCAATAATAGCAATATTAAAAGTATCAAATGCAACGATGAAGATAAAGTTTTCTATATGCTCCCAAATATTTATCAAAGTGGAAAGTTAAATTCAACGAAACAAAGACACAAGCCATAATTTTTCCCATTTAACAAATCAGCGAAAAGGATTCCTATGATTCTTTTGATCATTAGCAGAACTGTAATTCCCATCAATAAAAGATTTGAGTTTTGTCTTGGATAAGAAACTGACATCATATACTTCAACGTGTGAAAAAGCTATTAGATGTGGTAGAGACTTCAATTCTTTGTTGTCTTCCCTAAAGCGAAAAAAAGATTTTACCAAATGTGAATACGACCAATAATGACCTACGGTTGCTAACTGTGCTCAAATTGATGTGCCAAAACTTATATCAAAAAACTACAGCTCACACAAACTAAGAATTTAAGATTATCTTCAACTTAGGTAGGCTAATACTAATAGTCTACTAATAATTTGACAAGATATGTGTGGAGCTTTAACCATTAAAATTACACAAAGCTTTGAAAATCGACAAAGTTTTTTAAGTTATTCTTTAGTAAGAAATTCTGTAGTATCACTGTCTCATTGTCATTGCGATATTGACGAAAGCACTGATTTTAAAATTCTTTCACATTTTAAATGTATTCCATATACCTTTAACTTAACTCGGGTTATAATTCAAAAACTCAATCCGTATTCTCTAATTTTAAAAAAGCTTACTTAAGTTCGAAAATTACCTTCCAATAGCGAAAAATGTAAGATTTTAATTGGAACTATAAACCGGTAAAAGCGTTTCCTCCACCGAAATTTCTTTTGATTTCCAGACGCTCGCCCATTTCATTAATTAATTGTGGTAGGACTTAAAAAAAAGATGTAGGTTTCGAGTACCAACAAGTTTTTTTTCTTTATTTTCCGATATAATAAATACAGGGCACCATTAAGCTGTTTCAAAACCGTCCTAGATTTTTTGTTTTGAAAATTCCTTTTGTTTGCTTTTTCCTAAGCTGCAAGTAAGTTCTTGTCACATCTTTCAGAACAGGTTATTTTGCAGTATTTAGATTCATTTTACTGTAAATTATCAATTATTCTTTTTTGGTATCATTTAATCTTTTTTCTGAGCCCATTTCAAACAGTCACTTTTATGTTCTCACCAGCTTCTGGTAGGTATGTGTGCCTTTACCGTTTTCCCCGGGTTCTGCGTCCGGGATTCTTTTTTACAGATCGTTTATGCGGGAAAAACACACAATTCTTTTTTATATATAACAAAATACATACCTACGGTAACCCCCCCACACGGCGACTCGCCCGAATTTCATATTCATAATCGGGAGAACTCGATTAAACAGCAGTAGCAGCATTGGTACGTCGAGAAAACATAGTCACTGAAGATTCATGGTCGCGTCACCAACATTCATGAAGAAATACTACGCTTAACTGAGGTTCTTACGTTCGGTCTACAATTCAGTGCATTACGCACACCCTTAGTTGTAGATCTAGATTGGCGTATGAAGATTTTTTCTCGCTACTTTTTTTTTTATCAAATTAAAGGCATTTACAATCAAGAATTTTGGAAGAAAAGCAGGAAAAAGTCTACATTCAAAAAATTAACATAAAAACAAATAAGTCTTGATTTAGATGTTACAACTCGATGGATGGTTGTGTGTGTTAATTTTATACATAAGTGACCTACACTTTAGAGTACATTCCGAACGACAGTTTGTGTCAGAAATCTGATGAGAGGAAGTCCGGAGAAATATTTTCTTCCTGTTTCCGTTGTGTTGGAGATGTCTGACCTGGTGTTTGAACTATAGACGTTCAAAGTTGTAACTTATGTGTTTTCCTTTCTACAAAAAATGTGGATTTCGTGCATATGTTTCTCACTCTAAAAGGGTAGTATGTTTTATTCTAAATCATTCGCATTTGCCAATGGGGAGGGCATGCATTTTTATGCCCTATATAAATGCGAGAATGTAGAAACTACCCTGCAAAGCAGGTGTATTTTGTTTATTTATAGGGCTACCAGATGAAATTTAAGAAAAGTAGAATGGTATCTTTATCCAATTTTTAAGTTAATTTTTTAATTCTTTTGTGGAGTAACCTTAGGGAAACATTACTTTATTAAAGCTACATGGTCAGTAATATGAAAAATTGCATTCAGAGTGAGAACTACGCTGGTTAATATTTTTTTCTTTTTTTTTTTTGTTATAAAAAAGGACCCATAAAATGAAGTCGAAAATTTAGCAATCTGGCAACACCTTTTCTATATTTACATTTTATTGAAAACAAATCGAAATATGCAACGAAAGTGGTAAACACAGGGCATTCCCTTTTTAATATTTGTGTTATGTTCTCAAATAAAAAAATTTACATTACAACAAGGTTGGTCAGCATATTTTTAATGCACCTTGTACCAGGGTGATATTTTCTGTGTAGAAAAGAAAACACCATTAAAGTATTGCCATAACAGCTATACCATATACAACTCTGTTACAATGGATATAAATGAGAAAATGAGTGTAACAGATGTTGTATGGTTCTTCCATTGTACACTCACCATACTCTTCAAAACAAAAATAGTTGTTTATTGTTTTGAGCGGAATATGTCCTAGATTATTTTTTTCATCTCAAATAACTGTTGTAACCATAAGTATTTTAAAAATATTGGCGGTGAAACATATATACACGAAGACTTTGGTGTGTTAAGTTAATATTAATAACATAATAATGAATAATAGTGAAATAAAAGAAAAAATTATGTTTGATATATACAAGATTATTGAAAAGAGGGAGAATCTAGTTATGGGAATGCTTTGGGTGTATTAAAGATGAAAGTGATACTGACCTTACTAATTTTGTTGCTTGTAAAATTTGCTAAAATGTCTACAAATTTAATAAAAATTCTGTATCAAACATAATTTTTTAAAAATGGAAAACAAAATGATTTAGTTGAACCAACCCAAGAGGCTTGTACAGAGGCTATAACCAAATTGGCGATTGGAGACATTCGCCCATACTCTCTGGTAAAAGATAGTGGACTAAGAGAGTATTGCAAGTTAATGCTATCCTTGGGTAATATATTTGGGCCCAACCTTAACATAGAAACTTTAGTGCCACATCTATCAACTATACACAGTAACGCTGAGAATAGTTACTCTATGCAGTTTGAAAAACTTAAAACCGAGATTTCATCTGTACGAGAAATTGGATATGCTCAGACATGTTATATATGGACAGAAAACTTTTCAAAAATATCTTATCTAGCTTTAACACTTCATTTTGTTATGGGTAGCGAGTGCAAAAACAAACTGTTAGGAGTAAAATCAATTAAAGGAATTTTTAATACAAGTGAGTAATCATTTCTTTATGTTGACAGAATGTCCAATATAACTATATTTTAGTATAAATTATTATCATATTAAATTATTTACTTATTAAATAGCCGCAAATATAAAAGATATATTAAAGACTATACTCAGGGAGCTCAATTTGTCCTTCCATATCCAACAACAATAGTAACTGACCGGGGAAGCAATATTAAGGTCGCTTTAAGAGCTTATGAAAATATCAACTGCATTAGTCACCTTCTTCATAATACTGTAGAAAAATATATTAAATCCTCAGAAGAGATCGACGAAATCATTACAAAGTCGTTCAAGTTACGGAATACAGTTTATTATACAATATCATCTATAAAATCTAATTTCACTGATATCCAAAATATACTAAGTAAAAAATCTAACTGAGAAGTATAATGTTATAAAAGAATATCATTTAGATCAACTAATGGCAATTCTTAAACCCTTCATGGGTGCCTCCAAAGAACTTGCAGGCAGCACTTATTCCACAATTCATTTAGTTTGCATGCTTGCTTTTTAAAATTAAAACAGAATTCAAAATTAAATGACAAAACTTATTTTTTTTTTATTCTGTGAATAAATAATTACCAATATGACGCAATAGAAAGCTTTGAACATTGTATGAAATCAGTATATTCATACCTACTACATCTCATTCGTAAGTATGAGTCACCAAGTTAATTATTTTTGTTTTGTGAAAAACAAAAAATTTGTTTGTTTTATTATAGAAAGGATATAAATTATAGAATAAATATAAAAACTTTTTATGCAAATATTTGGCTAAAATTCATGAAATTACTAAAATACTATATTGCCGTACTAAGACTTTTGCTGTTAACTGTATATGATGTTTGTGCTGCTAAGGAATACGAAAAGCTTAAAAACACAATATCTTTTAATTAATATCTCCTCCATTCATTCTTTTGTTTACAATTATTTATTGAAAAGAGATGAAACTCAGTACATAAAAACATCGATAACTAGTATACAAATTTTGTTCATGAAAGAGTTATATAAAAAATGTTTTTAAATGTATTTTCTTTTTAATTAGTGGAGACTTTATTATGAAAGATTTTTTATTTATATGAAAAAAAGAAAAAAATCTATACAAACATATATATCGAAAATTGATAATATTATACATTTGTCCTCTAGTACTAAAAACAGCTGATAATTTTAGCAATGCATGGACGCATATAAAAGGATAAGTAAAACCTACTTATCCGTCCTATGTGTCTATGCATTTTATGCGTTTTACTCTGTAACATATCACAAACAACAATACTGATTCTACTTTCTTCGCACACGCAAAATCGCATTAAACATATGATATGGACTTTCGGCTTTAAGGAAAGGGATAATAAAACCCCTACCGGACTCATATTATTAATTTAAGAATAATTAATTGAAAATATTGACATAAGTGAAAATATAAAAAGTGTGTTGAAGAAATCGTTGTTAAAATATTGAAATTAATTTTTTTTTAAACTTAAATAATCGAAAATTTTAACTATTCAATTGAAGAAATATTTAAATTTATTGTTTTCAAAATACTTAAATAAATGAACATTTTAAATGAACTATTTGATTAAAAAACAAAAATTATTGAAAAATAATTAAATCGAAGTTATACCCCGGACAGAAACTGTTGACTATATTAACCATTCAGCAAATAATCAAATGTTCGGGAAAAGGTCACCGATACAGTCGGCACAATTACGAAGTCCTCCTAAACTGCAAAGAAATTTCCATTTAGAGATGAAATCACTGGACAACCTTTATCAAGGCAGGTATTAAATTATGAAGAGCAGAAAAAGCTACCGACACTAGACGAGTATCTATGGATCAAACATGACACATTTGAAAACATAATCAATTTTAACCCCAGATTTCGCGGCTTTCCTTTTCCTAATTCGTCCTTATCTTACATTGAGTAGGACGAATACAGGACAATTCTAATAGATACTAATTCAAATAAAATATATACAACCTTCTTTAGTTACATGAGAAATTCTTTTTTTCAAGCTCGGTAGGCGGAAAGACAAAATTAATCACCACACTTTCATACATTTATTTGGAAAACTCAACGATAAATTAAGATTCTTTCTATTGCCAAAACTTGAATCCTTCATGGCATTTTTAGAAACTATAGCCTAAGAGACTTATGAGTTATTATTTACTCTGCAGAAAGCTACATGTTAACATATAAAATTAGAATTAAACAGAAAATCTCACAATCATTGAATAACATTAATATTAGAACAGACCACTTGACAGAGCAGAAAAAAAAGACAAATTAGAGGATGTTATTGCATGTCTGACGTATACGGCGTCAGACATTCAAACAAAGACTCAAGAGTCTGTTTACTCCCCATACCACCAGTATATAATGTATTTGAAAGACGAAGTCGAAATCATCCAATCATTCAACCTTCTAGGTCGCACTATAACTCACCAATTTGGATTGAGCTCAAATAAACTGATGGATCAGGACAAAAAGAATTCAGAATGGTCACATTAACTTCCGAAAATTAAATGACCAAACATTGCTGGACAAATATCCGATTTCGGAGGTCAACGACGTTTTACCACAACTCGGACAAAATAAATTTTTCTCAGTAATAGGTATCAAAAGCGGGTTCTATCAAAAAACGCTCAATGAAACTGAAAGAAATACCGGCCTTCTCAGTTAATAATGGTAAATACGAATTTACTAGGTTGCCAATAGGGTTAAAAATGCTCCTTTGATGATGTTTAAACGAACGCTGGATGCCATAATTATTTTTCCCAAAAAAGAACAGGAACACTACAAGAACCCAGGCATAATTTTCGGAACTCCCAAATTTGCGAACATGAAAGTTTAACTGGACAAATGTGACTTTTTGAAAAATGAGGTAGAATTCTTAGGATTCGTTATCTCGGGCAAAGATATAAAAACAAATCCCAAGAAGATCGAAGCAATTCTGAATTTCTGACTCTCAAACTATTATAGACGCTCTGTCATGGACTACGCTAAAATCGCTAAGCCCCTGACAATGCTTTTAAGGGGGGAGACAGGACTTTCGTCGAGATATACTTCAAAACGATAGAAATTGAACTAAACCAAAAAGCTTTAGATGCCTTTACAAAAAACCACATTGACTTCTGACAATGTGATGTTAGGTTATTCAGATTTTAAAAATGAATTTGTTCTAACGACAGATGCTTACAGAGCAATATTACCTCAATATCAACGACCCCTAGCAATGCTGAAGAAGATTACTCCACTAATGGAAAATAGTTTCTTCCCATCGTATGGGCAATGAATTCTTTAAGGAATTATCTTTACAGGTCAATGAAAATAAAAATGTTTACAGATCACCTTCCACTGACGTACGCATTGAATAAAAAATTACATACATACATAATTGGCCATTACAATCCTTTCAGTCAGGATTACGCGGTACGGCTAGTTTCTCCTACCACTTCTGTTGTGTGCATTAATTTTATACTTGAGTGGCGAGACCTACAGTTTAAAGTCGACTCCGAGCGACAAATTTTTGAGAAACTTTTCATGGCAATTTTATTTCCTCAGAGTTTTTGCCAGAAATCTGCTGAGAGGAAACTCCGAAGAAATATTTTTTCTATTTCGTTTTTGTGTCTGACCGGGGATTCGAACCCTGGTACTAGACTACGGCGACTTGATAATAAAATTTCAAACTTTAAATTAAAACGATGGAACGCCTGACAGTACTGATGTAGTTACTGATGCTTTATCCAGACCATCTAAATGCAAGTCCCCCGTTGTCCTGGTTGGCTTATTGGACATAAGGTCACGGTTCAAACCCCAAGTCAGGCATCAAAACGAAAATATGAAAAAATATTTCTTCGGCGACTGCATCTCAGTAGATTTCTGGCAAAAGCTCTTAGAGTATATAAAATTACCATGAAGAGTTTCTCAAAAATCTGTCGCTCGGAGTCGACTTTAGAGTGTAGGTCACGCCACTCTTGTATAAAATTAACATACACAACATGAATGGTGTGAGAATCTAGGACGAAGTCCTGACAGAACGGTTTTAATGGTCAATTATGTCTGTATGTATGTATGTATGTATCTAATGACAATCACATAAATACCATGATTGCATCTCAACACAGTGATAACAGTTTATAAGAAAACCTAATGTAGTTTACAATTACTCCGACAAATACCTTTAAAAACCAAATGTTTATATCCAACGAAGAAGGTCAAGCATCGCATAACCTTAAAATCGTGTTCTCAATATATCGCAGGCATATTATAAATGAACTACTGAGTCTCTCACTAAGACTTTAAGACGAAGAGAATAATTATTATAGACACTCTAACAAAATTGCAATTCAAGAAACACCTATTCGGCAATACCCGGGACAAATCATACACAGAGACATTTTTATTTAAAAAAAAAGAAAGCAATACTTCAGATAAATTTCATAAATTTCCTCAGGTTAAAGTGTAAAAATCCCGAAGTGCCGATGACGTTAAAGAAAGAATGAAAAATCATTTAATTCAGCTTCGATAATCTCTAGCCAGACAGCGGGGGACTTTCATTTAGATGGTCTGGATAAAGCATGCAGTAACTACATCGTTACTGTCAGGCGTTGCCATCGTTGAATTAAATTGAAGTTTTATTATCAAGGTCGCCGTAGTACTAGTAGCCAGGGTTCGAATCCCCGGTCAGACACAAAAACGAAATATGAAAAAATATTTCTTCGGCGTCATCTCAGAGATTTCTGGCAAAACTCTGGAGTATATAAAATTACCATGAAGAGTTTCTCAAAAATCTGTCCTCGGAGTCGACTTTAGAGTGTAGGTCACGCCACTCTTGTATAAAATTAACATACACAACATGAATGGTGTGAGAATCTAGGACGAAGTCCTGACAGAACGGTTTAATGGTCAATTATGTCTGTATGTATGTATGTATTGTATCTAATGACAATCACATAAATACCATGATTGCATCTCAACACAGTGATAACAGTTTATAAGAAACCTAATGTAGTTTACAATTACTCCGACAAATACCTTTAAAAACCAAATGTTTATATCCAACGAAGAAGGTCAAGCATCGCATAACCTTAAAATCGTGTTCTCAATATATCGCAGGCATTATAAATGAACTACTGAGTCTCTCACTAAGACTTTAAGAGAAGAGAATAATTATTATGACACTCTAACAAAATTGCAATTCAAGAAACACCTATTCGGCAATACCCGGGACAAATCGTACACAGAGACATTTTTATTAAAAAAAAAGAAAGAATACTTCAGATAAATTTCATAAATTTCCTCAGGTTAAAGTGTAAAAATCCCGAAGTGCCGATGACGTTAAAGAAAGAATGAAAAATCATTTAATTCAGCTTCATAATCTTTATACTTGAAAATCAATATGGAATAAGAGTACAGCAGTAGTATAACTGGGACGGATAGGATGATTTCACTCTACACATTCTGAATTTGATGCGCTGTCTAAAAGTACTTAGCACTTTTCAGAGATCTTACGTATGGTTACTTACGAATATAACAATTCCGAGCGTTCTACCACTATGAGTAAACCGTGTAATGCAGTTTTCTTAAGCAGTGTCTCCAAGGTCCCTCAAGAATTAGAAAGAATTAAGCTGGCATGCCCAAAAGACTTACAGAAAAGGAACTAGAAGATATCAACTACCACGATAGGAACTCGGACGGGCAATCTTTGTCAAAGATAATAAAGGGATAGCGTCTAAACTCAGTAGGACATATAGGAAAGAAGTGGTTAAAAAAAATAGAAACACAACTGTTATAACTGAATCAGGAAAGACAGTGCACAAGAATAACATCAGGAATTAAATTAAACTTAATTTTCAGGTCACTTTTCGCACTTGCTTTAGCCTACGTCAAAATTTTGGAGTATACGAACTCTTATATAGTAACCATGATCACCGGACTAACAAAGCTACAGACAGGGACATTCAAATTAATGCAAATAATTTGATTTGATAATTATAAGCTTATCTATTGACTGATCCCAAAATCCAAAAGATCCCTAAATTGTCTAAGATCTGCATGGATAGCAGATAACCCAGACCATGACGGTTCTGAAATTTTGACAAAGAAAGCCAACTGCCTATTGAAAAATAATAGTAAGCAAGTGGTTATTAATAAACTAACAATAGAAAAAAATTATGAACAGACAATTTGTTAAAAATGTCAGAAAAGAAAAATTTTATTGATGAACAACTTGTAATATTACTAAAATATAAATTAGACAATATAAAGGAAAGACTACTAAACATACAACATGCCATACATTGGATGAAAGTAGGAGTAGTCAACTGTTTTGTACTTACATCTAACGAAATAAACATTAAAAAACAAGTTATTAACGCAGATTTGGTGCCATTTGTAAATTTAGAACAGACTTTCTAATACGGAAGAAATCGATTTAGTAGACAGCAAAGATACAAAAGGATATGTGTGTGAAGATAGATTTTAAAATCT
>QOCX01002121.1:0-24814 GCA_005959815.1 Sarcophaga bullata | reverse complement strand
GTTTATCATTGATTAAAAAAGGTCAGTTAACATGAATTACACGCAAATCTTGCATTAATATACTAATAAAGGTAATTTGTAATTCAATAAATAAGACTTTACTAGTTTCAAGTAAATATAATTCGTCGGAAACAAAATTATTATATTGTTTCTTTATTGAGTTATGAATACAAAATTTCTACGCTTCACATTTGTTAAATAATAGTTAGTTGGTTATTTATTATAGTATGTACTCTTTTTGTAGGTTTATTATATAGTAAGAAGTAATAAATATTGACAATAATAATAATTATTATTTTTAATATTTATTCTATGGCTTTATCCATAAACTCGAGAAATCTTTTGGCATACTGTTCAGGATCACAGGTTGAAATCCCATCAACATTACTGCCATACTTCACAGTTTTTGCTGCTTTGGCGGCCTTAAAATAGAAGTACAAATTAAAACAAATTATTAGAAGATTTCAATATCGGAGGAAGTTTACCTGTTTTTTAACACCATACTGGGTGAGGACATCAATAATTGCAATAAAATATATTTCTCGTCTATCTGCATTAAAAAATTAAAAATACTGTTTATTGTTTGAAACTATAACTATGTGATTTAAAAATTACCTTCAATGCTTGGAATGGCATACATATCAACCTCGTAAACAACTTCTTTATATTGCGCACCTCTCGGTGAATCAGGAGGTGTATTATAAGTCCATCTATATGGTAAAATACATATGTATATGAAAAGGACTTTTACAATACTTCTAAGTTGTAATGAAAATACCTTTCACCACTATCACATTCTTCACTTTCACTGTTTTCACTTCGACCTGGACCTCCACTTTGACAGTTTTCACCCTGTAAAGCTTCTTCTTCAGCACGTACACAATCATGTATGCCAACTAGTAACGAATAATCCATAATATGCAATTTAGTAAGCAGTTCAACATCGTTTGAGAGAACATCCATTAGTTTGGTTTTCGCATCCTCGCCTATTTCTATGCGAACTTTCTGTTTCATAAAGTCATTATCCTTATAAGTAGGTAAATGCTTTTCCAATTCCTTTTCAGAAGCTTCGCGATCGACTGTGCTACCTTTCAAGTCGAATTTTCTGTAATAAAATAAACGTTCGAAATAAATGTATATAAATGTGATATAATGTATGTATACCATATATATGTACAATATTGTTACGAAAGTGGAAACGGTGTAACATCTTAATGTTAAACAAAAGCTACAAAAACAAAACAAATTACTTGTTTACTTCATTGACGAATAAACAAAAATAAAACAACAACATCAATACTAGGAAAAAGGAACAAACAAGTAAACAACAAACAACAACAACTCTGAAGAGACTAACATAAACAACATGTTTACATACATAGAAATCTCGTGAAGGCGAAGACTAGAACCTTCGCCTACGAGAACATTCATCAGACTGTATACGTCGCTATATAAAAGGCAAGGCAAAGCATGCAGAGTCAGAGTAAAAGTTCAGTCAGTCTTGTGTGAAGACACTGTGCCTGTGAAGAAACCAATCGTGGTTTGAAGATCTCCGTTATAAAGATCTATAGAACGATTGTGTAATAATTGTTAGTGTTTATCGCAAAGGGCATAAACAAAAAGGAATAACAAATAACGCAGTTGTTGTTGTTAAAACAAGTTGTGAACAGTGCCACACAAAAGTTGTGTGAATATTAAGGAACTTAATTAAAATTAGGCACAAATTTATTTTTATTTGCAATCTACGAGGTCATATTTCAAACGTTTTTAAAAGGTAAAAGCGTAACAATATATAACATTATAGTTATAAAAATTTTATATCCTATTAAAATTGTCCAAGTGTCTTAATATTAAATAAATTAAATTATAACTTAATTAACGTTTATCTTGGACAAGATGATTATTACATACATACATAATTGGCCATTACAACCCTTCAGTCAGGATTATGGACCTAGTTTCTTACACTACTTATGTTGTGTGTGTTAATTTTATACATGAGTGACGGGACCTTCATTTTAAAGTCGACTCCGAACTACAGATTTTTAAAAAAAAAATTCGAAGCAATTTTATTCGCTTTCAGAGTTTTTACCAGAAATCTGCTGCGAGGAAGTCAACGAAGAATTGTTTTTTTATATTTTCGCTCTGTTGTCTGACATGGGGTTTGAAACGTGGCCTTACGTCTAATAAGCCAACACACTACCTACTAGACTACGGGGATTTTACTACGTTAATTTTTCTTTGACAAAATAAAATATTGTTTATCTGAAACTAGGGATAATTAGTTGTGTTTTAATGACCAGATTGTTTTTAAATCTAGCATCGAGGCGGATTTTTTTTTGCCGTTCTTACAAAAGTGTTTAATCTTTTTGCTCGATCGTCATATGAAGGTTCTGGATTCTGTTTTGTGAAGCGTAGTAAACCCTTTATAATTTGTTGGTTGGTGTATACAGTGATGGCATTATAATTAGCACACCCATCTATACAACCTTTTTCCAGTAACAAAGACGAAATTTTTTTTCAAAATTTCTTACAAGGGCATAATGTAATTTAATGTGTATAATGTGTAGTCGCCGTAGTCTAGTAGGTAGTGTGTTGGCTTATTAGACGAAAGGCCAGAGTTCGAATCCCCGGTCAGACATCAAAAAAAAAAAAACGAAATATAAAAAAAATATTTCTTCGGCGACTTCCTCTCAGCAGATTTCTGGCAAAAACTTGAGTAAATAAAATTGCCATGAAAAGTTTCTCAAAAAATCTGTCGTTCGGAGTCGACTTTAAACTGTAGGGTCCCGCTACTCATGTATAAAATTAACACATACAACGTAAGTGGTGTGAGAAGCTAGGTCGTAATCCTGACTGAAGGGTTGTAATGGCCAATTATTTATGTATGTAATGTGTATGATAATGAAGGGAACTTCAATTAAAGAGTTACACAATACACTTTAAATCATAAAGGCAAACTATTGCTGGGTTACGTAATTAATACACCCCCATTAAAAGTGGACAAAAACATCATTTGGGTTTAATTATTTTTGGTATTTTGTGAACTAATTATAAACTTTATGACTAATTATAAACCTCCAGGAAGACTCTCAACAAGCCTCTGACATCTTGCATATTTATGTCATTCCATATCACTCTAACCACTTTCTACTGGTCTTGGAGGTTTCTAGTTTTACTGTTTAACTTGTGTCTCAAAATCGTTCCATGAATTGGATTGCAATCAGAGCTCTAGGCTGGAAATTATATATCAACTTTTTACTTCACTAAATATTTTATCCAATCGTGTTATTTAATGAATCTACACAATATGTTTGATTAAATGCTGATCCATTAAGGCATTATTCTTTATGATCAGACCCAGTTCCTAAATAGGAGTTGTTCCACTCCAAAAAAAGTTGTTCCTTACTTCTTTTATCTTAATGAAAGAGAGACGAAGAGCAGGATTACTTACTTACCATAGGTTTGTATTGCACTAAATACCCAATTAAATTGGTTGCCTTTAGTCTGCAACGGACAATTTTTTTGCAATGAATCTGTTGTGTTCCCCCACAACAAATTCCCGCATTTCTGACGACATTATAAAGAATTCTTCGTATTAGTAATTATTAGACGATCTGCAGTATTCCTTTGTTCATTGACATTTTTGATACGACAATATTATTGAACAATTTTTTAGATACTAATACTGGCAACTTCAAGTATGTATTTTTTGATTTTTGTGCATATTTACTATAATTATGCGAACCTTATGTGTAAATAAAGTTTAACAAAATATAAAATTTTATGTGAACAACGCTTTAGATGAACAAAACAAAAGAAAAAAGTAATTTTATTAACTAAGCAAATGGCTAGAACACTGTGCATGTCCCATACGGGATGAACTTTTATAATTTCACATTTACGAATGTACAAGTTAGAATATGAAAACAAGTAACTTTAATTATATAATACCAACATTAGAAGAAGGCTTGATTTATTAATGTGCACTTATCAAAACAATTTTAAGTAAACCAACTTATTGGATGCTATATTCCTAATTTTTCATTCAATTTTAGTAATGTGCTTGCCAATCTTTGTAAAATGACGAATTTTTTAATTTAAATACTTTTTGATTTAATCATTGCGTTTGTGTGCAGCTTGGGAATGTTTCTAATTTTTTAATCCCGTAGTATATAACTTTTTTACTGTTGCATCTTTTGACAATGGCGTACAGATTTAACAGAAGCGGTCATATTTTTTTATTTTATTTATTTATTTACTATAATTAACATAACACAACAAGATATAAATCTTTAAAAGTGATAGTGTTATGTTTAGAAGCAAATAAGATATAAAACATAAAAAATTAAATAATTAACATTAATTAAATATAAAAAATTAACAATTAAGTAAAAATTAATATATGTATTAAATTTAAATATAAATAAATAAAAAAGTTCAAAGTTAAAAACAGCTAATAACGTAAAAAAATTTTAAGAGAACAATTTAAATAACTCCTTTTTGAACGCCATTTGCATTACCTAACTTTTGAATATAATTTGGTAGGGAATTCCAAAGACGTGAAAATAAAAAATTGGCGCTGTGACAGAAGGGTCCTGTACTGTTGTTGAATAATCTTCATGCCCCGGTATAATCTAGCAAACTTAACTAATAAATATTCCGGCTGTTTTGTGTAAATAATTTTATTGAATAGAATGAGGACTTTAATTTTCAAAAGATTATCAAATTTCACATTAAATATCTGGTACGCTAGATGAGAAATATGGTCCCGGCGACCTTTAGGAAAGATATTGCTATTATATGCTAAGTTGAGTTTCCGGTTGTCATTACTATCGCAGTTTGCGAAGATTTCACACCCATATAAAAGCACAGGAATTAAATAAGTTCTAGCAAGTTGCATACGAACGGCAAAAGGAGTTGAAATTCCGAGGCATGCTATAAATTCTGCCAACAACGACATTTTTATGGCTAGACCATGATAATCTGTCATTAAAGACAATACCCAGATTGGTTGCAGACTTGATAAAGTCATTTTTATTTCCCTTGATACTCAATTCGGGTATCCAAATGATCTATTGGTTTTCGAAAGCATAATACATTTGGACTTAGAGGGATTAATGCATAGTCCGTTTGCCGAAGCCCAACTGTCAATTTTCTCTAAATCGCGGCTGATTGAGTGTAAACAAGAATTAATATTCTCCTTATGAGTACTGGTATAAAGCCGTACATCATCAGCATACATATGAACATTAAAGTCAACCAAAAAATCTGGTAGATCATTTATATACATGCAAAACAGCAGAGGCCCCAGTATTGATCACTGGGGAACACCTCTATTAATATTAAGCGAATCTGAATTATTGCCATTCAAATGAACCTTTTGACATCTGTTCAACAGATAAGAATAAATTAGACTACCGGCATAATTAGAAAAAATGAAGTTTCCGGAGTTTATTCAATAAAACTTTGTAATCGACTATATCGAAAACTTTGGTGTGATCAAGAAGAACTAACACGCTACACTATTTTCATCTAACTCCAACTTAAGATCCTCAACTACATTTAATAGAGCGGTAGTACAACTCCTACTATTCATGAAACCCGACTGACTAACAGGTAAATAATTGTGACTCTGCAGATAGTTATTGATTTGTTTAGCTATTATGTTTTCCATTACTTTTGACAAAAAAAAAAAAGGAAGAATAGCAATTGGCCTGAACTCATTGTTAGTTTTGGGAATGGGAAGGATTTTAGCTAGTTTCCATTCATTAGGAAAAGAAGACTTATGGTGTTTTCTTTTCTACCAAAAAATGTGCATTTTATTAAAAAAAAATGCAATTTAGTGTTTTTTCTTAAAACTGTTTCGCTCTCTAAATGTTTTATTCTAAATAATACGCACTTGCCAATGGTGGAGGGCATTGCATTTTATGCCCTGTATAAAGCGGGAGTACTGATAATACCCTGTAAAGGGCTACCAGATGAAATTTAAAAAAGTCGAATGTTATCGTTATCCAATTTTGAAGTTAATTTTGTCATTGTTTTGTGGAGTAACCTTCAAGAATAATTACATTATTAAAGCTACATGGTCAGTAATATAAAAATTTGCATTCAGTGTTAGAACAGTGTTAATTTTTTTTTATTAAAAAAGCGCTCAAAAATGAAGTCGAAAAATTAGCAATCTGGTAACACCTTTTCCATATTTACATATTTTATTAAAAACAAATCAAAAAATACAACAAAAGTGATAAACACAGAGCATTTCCTTCTTTAATATTTGTGTTATGTTCTTCTCAAATAAAAAATTACATTATAACAGGGTTGGTCAGCAGTTTTTGTAATGCACCTTGTAACAGGGTGATATTTTCTTTTAGAAAAGAAAACAAAAGTTAGGTGTCAAATCCTTCAAAAACAAAGTATCTAATTCATCAGAACAAATTGCATTCGATTTTACCGCCGAAATACATTCCAAAACTTCGAACGGATCCACGCAACAAAAACTAAAGGAGTATTGTGTAGGGACACAACAAAGTCATCATACAAATTACCAACTGACTTTGGAACCTTAAAATTTACAGACTGGTCATTAAGTTCATTCCCGTCTACATCAAAATCGGTTTTAGAACATTTTCCACCAATTCCTATTTTACGAATAACATTCCATTTAGATTTATTGTCCATTGCATTGGAAAACTTTCTCCCATAATAAAATGTTTTGGTAACTTTTATGTGCCTAGCAAACTCCGTCCGTGCGGACTTATGAAGGGCTTTCAAGTCATCAGTTCTGAACCTCTTCCACCGCTTGTAGGCACTATCCCTCTTATCAATTAATGCTTTTATTTCAGTAGTAAACCACGGTTATTGTTTGGGGTTGATGAGCCTGGTTTTGACGGAAACGCATCTGCCATAAAGCTGACGCTCATTTTCTTGAATAAACCTGCTCCCAACATATGTTATCAAATTCAATATTCAAAGTTACATAATCCATATTCTTAAAATCACGATTAGTCATATATCTGTCTACATCACAAGTTAGACATATTATAAGATCATGGTTGGAGAAACCGGAAGCAGCAATTTGGTCATACAACAATACCCTTTCACTGTGATTTACAAATATAAGGTCAATCAGGCTACTGGACGTTGAATGGAAATGTAGGTGTAGGTGTTGACACATTCCCAGCATTGAGATGAAGTGAAATATCTAGAAATAAATATTCAATTTCACTGATAATGTGGGTTAATAATTTTTCCTTGCAAAGTATACCGTTACGAACATAAATCGCAACTCCACCACTCTTACTCCTGGTCTCAACTCCATTAACTAAGATTCTCCTATCCGACCGAAAAAGCTTAAAGCCCCGTTAATTAAAAGCTGTATTTTGTACATCTACAGAAAACCACGTTTCGGAAACACAAATAACATCAATACAATCGGACATAAAAAAATACCTAAATTCAGCAATCTTATTATTCAAGCTCTGAGCATTTATGTGCACTATGTTGAGACCTACTCTTTGTTTAGCAAGAATTCTTATCATATTATACACACAATCTCTGGAATTAGAAACAATAGAACTCATTATATCGTATGAAAGTTTTGGCAATGCTTTCAAGAATTAGGTGAAAATCAGAAATTGGAATAATTAAGCGCTTTAATATAAGGAAGTTATATACACATGTTAGAAAGGTATAGTAGAAGTACATGTTAATAAATTAATGTTGAAGATAGTGAGGTTTATAAAAGTTAGGAAACATCTAACTTATACCATAACTATATCTATTTCTATTTGATAAAGGTGATAATTCACATCTTTTTTATGTATAGTAAAAGCAGAATAGACAGTTCCATCTTTAGAGTTCTCCCTGCGTTTTTTGTTGTGATTCCTTAGGCGGTAAATGGATTGAATGTTCGGTACAGGGGTATTTATGGTGTTACATATTTTATGGGATTTCATTGATTCTAAGTTCAGATGAAAGCGGATGATTCTTCAATTTCAATTCAATTTCATTTTGAGTTAACATATTTCCTCGCGCATAACATTTACTTTCCCAGATTTGTCCGCAAGAATGGTTATTCTCTCACTAATGTTCTGTAATTTATTCTCGATAATATTGTACTTTTCGTGCAGTTCACTAATTAACTACGCTTTAAATTCCTTACATTTGAGATCGATAGTACGCAGAATTTCCTCCGTAAAATTTTCAAACCTACTGTCTATGCAGTTTAATAGTTTGAATGATGAATCCAGTAGAGAAGAGCGAGGAGAACTTCCTCCATGCATTTGTAGATAAGAATGATAATTTCGATTAGATATAGATTGGTTTTTCAATTTAAATTTATAATTAACTGTCAATACTCAATAAAAACAAAACTTGGCAGCACTTATGTAAGCAATATTTCAATCACGACAGCTGATGTGTCTTAATTTGTTTATTTTTCTTTTTTCTTTTATTTTGTTGTCTATTGTTTTGCATAGTGTAATGTTGTTGTGTAGTTATAAGATAAACAATATCATTTGAGTGTAGCTTATTTGTAATTTTATGAGGGTATTTATCTCACAAGCAAAATGTTTTGTTACTAGGTTGTTTTATTGTGGTTGTTTGATTTCAGTTTTTAATTTCTTTTATTAATATACTTTTCAAGGAGTAACTGCTTGTTGAATATAAAATTTGTTGGTGTAATTTAACTGCTCAACTTTAGGTAGACTTTTATGTTGTTTATGTGGTTACATTTACAATTTAAGAATTATAAATTATTATTATTATATATACTTCTTTGTTGCTATTACATATATTGTTTAGATTTTAGTTTGTTATTTTTGACTATTAGAAATATTTTGATGTAGAATCAGTTGTTAATTAACGTTAGAATTAATTAAATTTAATTAAAATTCACAACGATAATTCAAATCACAGATATTAGTAAAGTGAATAATAAACCTGTTAAAAATAACTCATAAAATCCCAAATTAAGAGGAGAACAAATAAGAACAATATACAACACAAGCATTAAAATCGAAATTTTTGAACTAAAACATATTAATAAGAAATTTAATTATAACGAATTTTATTTCAATGTATTTGTATGGATTGGATGATCTCGAAGAATGTGTTTATAAATAGGTCATTGACCTCCTATTAGCATAGATGAATAGGATAATTTACGAGGTCAAATTGTGAAAATTATAACGTTAAACTTCCGTTATGGTCTGAATTACAAAACATTACGACTTTAAAATATTACTTACTTGTGAATAGTTAGATGAGAACTAAAGACATTGCGCATTACCACGAAATAATATTGTACACTTTCTACAGTAATTCTGTACATTCCCAAATATTGTGGTAATAACGTATTGCCGTGCCTTTCAACAACGTACTGAAATAGAAATAAAAAATTAATATAGGTTAAAATGGTTTTCACTTAAACATATCTTATAAAATTATATTATCTTTTACAAAACTGACAAATATTGGACTTTGTAAATTAAGTTATAAAAAATTAAAATCAATATGAGTGTACTGGTCGTCTAGTAGGTAGTGCGCTAGACTGTTAGCGTGAGTGTTGTGAGTTTGATTCCCACCAGAAACTATGATGTGTTACACTATACCGAGCGAAATGTCGAAGTTACTGAGTTCGAAAATAATTAAATATATGTAATTGTATTGTAATTAATAGAAATAAATTAATGTATAAAACTTTTCAGTTGTGTTAAAAACAATGTTTTTAATTGTACCATTGATTATACCCGCCAGTTTTCAGTCTTATCAATTGCTGAATTGACTAAAACTAACGAATAAAAGTTAGTTATTTTGGGAATTACAATAGTTGTATAAAGTAGCGGATGATATTTATCAATTTGAATATTAACTATTATACAAATACAAATTATATTTTAATTACAACTCGGTAACTTCATAAGAATCGTTTAGGTAAGTTTGTTTTTATCAACTTCATAACACTTGTTTTATTATACATGTTTAAAATTTGTAAGTTGTTTGTTAATTTATACTTATTCCGCGTTAGACGCAGATTATGTAAATTATTTTGAATATTAAAAGTATGAAATATGTTGGATATAAAACATCGATTGTTTTTCTTTTTTAAATTATGTATCATATCAGTATTTTTGTAATTATCATTATATTTAAAGTTTATACTTAAATGAAGATAATAAGGGTCTTTCAACAGGAGCTTTCAAAGTTTGGCATTTAGAAAGTTTTGTTAATAACAGTCATCTTCTTGATGTTACAGTTGTCATATTAGTCTGTTTTATCAAATCACAATTAACGGATATGCTATTCAACATGTGCGAATAATAAAATTGTTTTATGAAAATGGGTTTCCTGTTCTGGCAACGTACCACGCGCTTGCTCCATTTTACGATCACCATAATCGCCCTAAAGACGATATTCGAGTTCGCGTTGCTTACAAAAACTCGATTTTTCACACACAATTTGTTGCATATTGCGTCGTATTTGGGCTCTAGAGAAGTTAACTGATCCCAAATTTTATCGCAAAATTGTAAACAAAATTGTCAAATTTGAGACGACGCCAATCCACATGAGATCCAAGAGCGTCTCCGAAAAGTCACCATATAGTGTGGATTTTGGGCTGGCGGCATTACTGATCCATACTTCTTTGACAACAACGTTGGCCAAGCCATCTATCATCAGCAAGCACTATAGGTTCATAATTGTGAAGTTTTTTTTTTTGCATGAATTGGACGATCTGGACACCAACAGAACGGGTCAAAAGTACAGCATGTCAGACGTGCGATTTGAACGCATGGTCATCTTTCGTAGAAGTGCTGTGAACTGGCTACCGATATTGTCCGAATTGGCCCATTCCATCTCTTGTACTCAGTCTGCTTTATGCGTTAGAGTAATAGTAAGCAGAGGCGAATATTTAAACGCTGTAATATTATTCTTTCACAAGAATAATAAATTTTGATGAGTTCTCACACAAAGTGTATTTTGTTTAAAATAGAGGACGCTTAATAAAAAAACCCGATATATATGTATGGTATGCCCCAATGGTTGTGATTTGAAGACGAATAATTTTAAATTATTAGTTTGCCTTCAAAAATCACATATATGAAAGGAAAATTATTTCAAAAGATAAGTTGTTATTAAAGATACGATGAAGACAAGTAAGCAGTTTTAACAAAACAAAAATTTATATAGTAATGTCTTTAAAAACTTACTGGATGATATTGTTTAAGAAATGCATGCATGCGTTCAATCTCTTCTGATGTTAAACTTTTAATAATAAAAAATTTGTTATAACTTTCATAGAATTGTGCAGCTGATTTGCCTGATGATTCAATGCGTACTGGTTGTGAACGCGTAAGAGATTCCCGATAGTCTACATCATCAACTCCAAACCGTTCACGTAAATTGCGAAATACTAATGGACAATATTCTTTTACTTTAAAATGTGAGGGCATATTTTCTCTGTAAATATATTTATAACGTACACTATTATTCTTTCTTGCAAGTAATTTTACTTACTTATTAAATAAATGATTATCGACTTTTATTTTAGAATATGCCCGAAAGTCGTCGGGCAAAAGCATCACAGGTATATTTACATGACTCAGTTCGTTTATCTGAAACAAATAATTCATAACCATTTCAGAATTCTTGATTGATATGTAATTACTTACTGTATGATTAATACCCCACATAAAAACACTGAGTATTGGTTCATTAGCTCGAAAAAGTTTGACCTTTTGATGCTTTACTCGAAAATGTTTTTTCTTGAGAATACGTGGATGTGAAGACGTCGAACCTTTTTTCTCCATTATGTACGTTTAAAAAATATGTATAAAGTTTGTATAAATAGCTGGAAAAAAATTATACACATAAGATTCTTATATAAAATTATTTACTTTCATTTTTATGACTTAACAAGACATTTCAAGGCTTAAATATAAAGAAAAAAAATAAAAACACAAAAGTTTTAAAAAGTGATATATCTTAGAAGTTGCCTACCTGACTTTTCGAAATTGTTTAAGAAAAAAAAAATGATTATAATAATACTACTACTAACAACGCTCTTAATTGGGCTATTTTGTGTTACGGGATACAGTCATAGGGTACTGCTTTAGCTACAAATGTAGTCAAAATCCAACGGCGTCAAAATGGAATCCCTCGAATATATTAAGAATTCTAATATTCATAAGGATTTAAATGTCGCGCTTGTAAAATGGAAATCATAAGACATGCAGTAATATACTTTTAGAACCTCGACACTCATCCAAATCCATCATCCTGACCATAATCGACTACGAACAAGAGACATTCTTGGACTCAGACAGTACAGATGAACGTGGCCTAAAAACATTAGCTTTATTTTCTAAACAAATATATGTATATAACACTGGTTATAAATATAATCTAAATTTTTACTTTTTGTTGTAGAATTTGAAAATTTATTATTAGTTCATTGGAATACGATGACGATTCAATAAATAAATAAAAATTAAAAAAATTTCACTATAACTCTCATTGTCCCGTCTTACAATTTCTGCAGACGATCAATCTAATCCGCTCTGACGAAGGTGTATAATATAGCCGACCCATATTCGAAAGTGGTTTAATTATAGTGTTGTAAATATTAATTGCAATTATAATTGAAATTTTTCTTCTAATTTGTTTGAAAAAAACTAACTTTTTTTCCAATCTTACAAATATAATCAGAAGGGAATTTTAATTTTAAATCTTTATCAACAACAAAGATCAAATATTTCATTTCACTTTTTATCACTTTCTCTATAATTTAATTATTTGATATTGTAATTTCAATAATCTTCGTTTAATTTCAGATTGTACATGCCAAATCATTTATTAACATTTTTACACTTTATGTTTATACTTTATTTAATATTTTTGAATTTAGTGATTTCCTTTTGGTTCGTTAAATTTGATTCAAACCATTTAAACTTACTGTAGAATATACTTCTGCCGACTGTCTCGAATACTCTTTGAAATCTACAAAAATTCACAATCTCCACCGGTTTATTAAATTGACTGCCGTTTCACACGAAAATTTCTTCCTGAATACCGACTGATACTTCGATATTTTTCTAGATTAAAAATATTGGTTCAATAACTACAGGTGTTTATTGGTCGAAATTCCTCACATCGCTGTTTTCCGATCTTCGGGTAACATTCCTGTCACTAACGGTTTGTTAGATATAACAAATATTTTTTTATTATATTAAAAAATATGATATACATACATACATACATAATTGGCCGTTACAACCCTTCAGTCAGGATTACGGCCTAGCTTCTCACACCACTTATGTTGTGTGTGTCACTTTTATACATGAGTGGCGGGACCTACAATTTAAAGTCGATCCCAAACGACAGATTTTTAGAAACTTTTCATGGCAATTTTATTTACTCTCAGAGTTTTTGCCAGAAATCTGCTGAGAGGAAGTCGCCGAAGAAATATTTTTTCATATTTTGTTTTTTGATGTCTGACCGGGGATTTGAACCTTGGCCTTTCGTCTAGTAAGTCAACACACTACCTACTAGACTACGGCGACCCATATTACAAATGTTTATTATTAATTTTGTTGTTACTTTATAAATGTTTTCGTTTTAAATTTTAACTTTGTACATATTTCGTAGTTCCTCTATTGCATTTTCCTATAACCTATCAAACAGATTTACATTGGAGTTTAAATCAATGTTTAAATTTATTTTTTATATGCTCGATATCTTTCCACTATACTGATTTTTATTTTATTTAAATTTTTTTATTATATTTAAATATTTAAATATTTAATAAAGTCTTGTATAATTCTCGTAAACTCCGCTAGTATCTATTTAAGATCATTTACAGGCAATTGTTTGCTGCCAATCTATATTACAATTTCCAGTTATTATTATAGACTATAGTTATCTCTAATTAGTCTTCGAAGGCTGCTATGAGCTCTGTTACAGTACTGTTTATTGATCTGTATGCTGCTGTTAATACCAATCTATTACTGTTATTCGTTGCCAAATAAGCTGTTGTCTATATTATCGTGCCGACAATTTTCTTCTCGAATTTATTCACATTCTTCCCTCTTTTTTATCTCTCAGAATATATTTTTCAACAGTTTCCAAAAGGTTTTCAATTTCATTTTCATTTTTTAAGGTGGCCACGAATTCGCCTTTAAATTCTGATAAGGCTATAATCGCATATGAAGCGGATGAATCCTCCCTAATATAGTAATTCTTGAGAAAATTTATTAATTCAAGAACATTTTTTGCAGAATGGTAGATGTTCTTGGATATTATTCACACATTATACCACCACCAATTGCAATATGTATGTACAGTGGTGATCAAAACATATGCAACTGTGAATACATATATGGTAGAATTATAATATATTTTTTGCAATTACTCTATTTAAAAATGTTTTCTTTTATTTCATATTTATATTTGCTGTTTTATTGATCATGACAAAAAAAAACCTCATTCTGCTACTTTACAACAATAAAAAATCAAAGTTTATAGAGAGAGTCGAAATTGAAGTGTCCAAAACATTTGCAACTCTTCTTTTCCTTATACTTGACTTTGTTATTAACACCAACAAATTATAGGATATAGCGGTAATCTTTTTCTTTTTTACAGTTTGATATTTTAGTTTTTCCATTTGTTTTGAAAATTCGGTCTTAATGGTTTTGCTTATGCAGTTTAAGTTTGAAGTTAAGAAGGTTAACATTATTTTACAAATTTTTGAAGCAAAATGGCTGGAAACAAATACGGTTCGGTCCTAATATCAAAAGTTTTGAGTGAGTTTAAAAATGGACTTTCTCAAAAAGAAATTTCTCTAAAATACTACATTCATAAATCAACGATTTGTCGCATAATTAAAAGTGAAAACATTCAAACATAACATAAAGATGGAAGACCTAGTGTAACAACTGCACGAGAAGATCGGAAAATTAAGAATTTTTTATGAAATTCCCAAAAGCTGTTCCCAGAGAAGCAAAAACAGAAATCCCTGTCAACGCTAGTCTATCCACCATGAAAAGTAGAGCCCGAGAATATGGTCTTAGAAGCTACAGATGCACCAAAAACCCTATGTGTCAGAAAAAAACCGTAAAAGCTCGCCTAAATTTTGCTCGGACCCATTAAAACTGGACTCCACAGCAGTGAAAGAATGTGTTATGGTCGGACGAGTCTAAGTTTAATCATCGAGGATCAGATGGAAGATGCAATGTTCGACGACCTCGGGCTGAAAAGTATAATCCGAAGTATACAACTGCCACAGATACGCATGGAGGGGAAATATTATGGTGTAGGGATGCTTCTCAGGACATGGGATAGATCCAATTCACCGCATAACCGATACAACCACAATCTACAGAGACCTGCTAAGGTCTGTTATGCTTCCGTACGCTGAGTAGGAAATGCCAATTTCGTGAACACTCCAGCACGATAACGATCCAAAACACACGACTAGGCTTGTAAAAGCTTGGTTGGAGGAACATCAAAGTTTTGTTATGAAGTGGCCACCGCAATCTCCCGAACTGAACCTGATTGAGAACATGCGGATGATTTCAAAACGTAACATCGGGAATAAAGCGTTTAAAAATGGGGAAGAACTTTTCGCCGAATTGGAAAAGCAGTGGAATGCAATTCCAAACGATTATATTGAAAAGATTATTTCCTCAATGCCTAAAAGATGCTCGGAAGTGATAAAAAACAACGGATATGCCACAAAATATTGAAGATCTAATATTGTTTTTTTTTTGGTTTATTATATGCAAATGTTTTGGACATTGAATTTCGACTTATTTTGTTAAAACTATTCTTTATTTTGTTTTAAGTTAATGAAGAATAATTTTTGTTTTGTTTAATATAAAGGAAGAACTGAATTTAATAAAAGAAATAAAAATAGTTGCTAAAGATGTTCTGATTAAAAAAATTAAAGTTTAGTTAAGATATGGTTTCAGTTGGAAACGTTTTGACCACCACTGCATATACATATTTTTTTTCTCGTTTTTTAAAGTAATATTATATTTAACCGATATATTATTATCAGATTAAGCCAAGCTCTCTTATTTACGATTTTCTTATAGTTCTCTCCAGGGATATTGTTTGGGATTGCTCAATATCAACCCTGAATCATTGGAGAAAGTTCCAAAGTCAACATCTATGCTTCATGAAATTAACCTATTGTGTAAAATTTTTCATACATACATATATATTTTAAATTTACATAGCGTTCCGTTTTTATTTAGAGGGAACTGTTCGGTATTTTTCTTTTGATATCCCTGTTAAGTGATCGCCCAGATTTGTCGCACAAAACTTGACGTATTTGTAGATATTTTAGTGGTCTGTCAACCAATATGAAAATGTTTCCCAATAGCTATCAACCACACCGTCACAGTTAAATATGTATCCATCTGTCTTCGTTTTTACTAAAAACCCTGGATAGACTTACAACTAAATTTTATCAAATCAAAAATAAAGTACGAATGCCTGTATGCTAAGCAAAACATAATATGAAAATAGTTGCTCATATTGTAAACTTCATTTCATATTTTGTTAACGTTTCAATATATTTTTAATTTTTAACTTATGACATGGTCGTTAATTCTACACAGCCTTCCTTTGTTCAAAATATATGTACATTTGTAAAAAATTGTTTGATTTATTTTTCCTGTGTATTAAGAAATAATTAACCTAGAATAATATAAACAAAATTCCGTTAAAATATTTAAACGTTACTAAAAATATAATTTGTTTGATGTAACAATAAGTGAAAACATGCAGTTTCATGTGAGGTTTTAAAAGAAATGTTAACTATGTTCCAAACAAGTATCCAGTGAAGCTGAAAAAAGAAATAGTTAGGCAAAACTATTTACCATTCACCACGGTGTAATTCTTAGTCTCATAAACTGTTTTTAAACTTCAGGCTTCTTACCTATTGTATATTCGTGGATCACATAAAAGAGCGAACGCGGAGATTAAGTTCTATAAGAAAATAACCCTTTTGTAACCAGTGAATACAGCTTCTCAGTTGCTGTTAAATATTACAACCAGAACCTTTCCAAGCCGATCTGCAAAAGGTGGTATACTGTGCTTTTGGTGTTGCACAAATCAACAAATCGGCAAACTTTATGTTGAATGGTTAAAATAGTTGAATATAGAGCAAAAACTAAAATGAAATACATTAACATTTTATTCCTAAAACCAAAAATGGTAATACATTATGGAACAAGTAACTTACATCGGAAAATTGCAACCTTACCGCCTAAGCAGTGAAGACTTCAGAATTAAATGGAAATCAATCGCAATACAACGCTCGCCGTTCTACAAAAGACTACAAATGTTCAACAAATTGCCAAACAATATTTGAGTCCAAACAACATAATAATATAATTTTCCTTTGTAGTCATATAAAATTAGCTTGAACGGAGTTTGATTTAAATTTAAAAAAAAGAAATTATAAAAAAATTTTAAATTTAAAGATTTTATTTTGTGTGGCCTTTCTTAGTTTGAAAGACTGAAATATTATATTTACGATGGAAAGCTGCCTTCCCTTTTCGTTAACTTTTGCAGTAGGAATTCCTCAAGACACTACTTACTGACCAAGAAAGTAATGCGTACAGCCTTGATATTTTGTTAAAAATAGTGATCTTAAGAATTTTTATTATCTTTTGTAATAAGATATCATCTAAAAAATGAATTCATTATGTTCAAGTAAGTTTGAAATTAAAACGTAACTCTGCTTTGTCGCATAAGATTTCCATAACAATTGCAGCAGTGTTAAATATCTAAATTAAATTCCTTTCGTCGGAAAAAACACCTTTTGTACTCATTAGTCCATTACGTGAGAGTTTGGGCAAATATAAGACATCTCTTATTAACTATCTTTTTTATCGATCAAGGGAGAAGCATTTTAAACACAAGCGATACATCTTGTAGCACTTTTAAGCACAGAATTATGCAATTTTTAAAAATTTGTTAAGGCCTTTAAGCAAAGTTTTATTTCCAAGAATTGCATACTTAAGTTTTGTCCAGATATTTTTAAAGAAACAATTCTAGAGCTGGATTAAAACAACCTAAAGTATTCATAATGAATATTCAAACTTATGTAAAAAATAATATTTGTTATTTCGTTTATCATCTATGGATTATTTATTATTTTTTTATTTGAGCGCTAAGGTATACCCCAAAAATATTTTTTTTGTAAAAACTCGAAGTATATCGCATTATATACAACATTCCATTCGAATAACAACAAATTTTTGACAAGTTGAAAACTTGCTCAGCTGTTTTATTAAGACCACTTTGTAAAGCAAATACAACTTGAATATCACTTTCTCACCAAAATAATAATTAATTTAAAAGTGTGTTCTAAATTTGTATTTGCATTCGGAAATAAACTCGAAACCCTGCATTACGACCATTTTTAGAGATTTTGAAATCAAATTTATTTTGCGAAAAACATTTTAATTTTTATACCTCTTTAAGTATACCTATATATATTACATAAACTTTTATCAATCGAATATCTTTTTTCTTTTTTTACGTGTGAGGCAACAGAAATATAAACAAATAAAGTGAACAAAAGTAATTATTGACCAATTTAAAAAAAAATTATTGGAATCAATTAGTCACTCTCCATTAACATTAACTTTTATAGCATTTTAATGATAAAAAGATAACAAAAGAAAACAAATCATATTTGTATTTTTGGTAATGAATAACTTGAACAGAAGTAATCTTACTTTGTTTCTATTTTTTAATGGAATGAAACACATTAGGTATATAACAACTGCAAGCTAAAACAATCGCGTTTTAAATGCAAGAATTTATAATATATAACCGCATTTCAATGGGAAAGTATATTCTCATCTATTATAATAATATGAGAGAGTTTATTTAATCTTCTGGAGCAAAACTTGTTAATGATATTAAGGATTATTATAGAAATACATTTACACCTTTATCTAGTTACATTTATATTATGAATACGTTAGTAATAATACAAACATAATTTTATTCATGGCGTACCGTCTTTTCTTTATTAATACTTTATTTCATCAGCATTAATTATTTTTCATATTTTTAGCGTCCGGTTGATTAAAATTCATAATCAGTTTCATGTTCAGTCATGTTTTTAGGTAGAACTCTTGGGCCAAATTGTAGAACACTCTATGACGCCAAAAATATTTTTTTATTTATTTAACACTTTAGATATAAGTATATAAAACAATATATATAATAACCACACATATTTATATATATAAATATTATGTATATTAATATACACACATAGTATACGATATAAAATGTTTCGCACAAATTGTTCGTTACTCCTGCTGCTTCGCTCTCCTTTGCCAAGAAAAACGAGTTTAATGTTTATTCCATAGCTATGTTGATCAATTTATTTAAATATTCAACAACTTGTGTTACTCAACTCTTCTTATAAATAATTATAAACAATCGCTCAACCCGAAAAAATATTTTTTATTCCAACGTCGAAAAACTAAGGGAGAACACTTAGTATTTATTGTATTTTGTGGTATTTATTTGCTGATACGTTAGTGAAGTTTTCGATTATAAAATTTGGCAACGCTAACAGCGTGATATCATTTGAGCGTTTTTGAAGCGCTTTAATTCGTAATATTTTTCTGATTTTAAATTAGGTATGATAAATATATTACAGTGTTCCACAATATCTCTAATATATTTTAAATATTATTTCTAAGAAGTCGCCTTAGTCTCGTAGGTAGCGTGTTGGCTTATTAGACGAAAGGCCACGGTTCAAGTCCCCAGTCAGACATCAAAAACGAAATATGAAAAAATATTTCTTCGGCGACTTCCTCTCAGCAGATTTCTGGCAAAAACTCTGAGGGTAAATAAAATTGCCATGAAAAGTTTCTAAAAAATCTGTCGTTAGGAGTCGACTTTAAACTGTAGGTCCCGCCACTCGTGTATAAAATTAACACACACAACATAAGTGGTGTGAAAAGCTAGGCCGTCATCCTGGCCGAAGGGTTGTAATGACCAATTATATCTATGTATTTCTATGAATTATATTAATAAATATCAGTAATATGAAATCAATAAAATAATATATCTTAAAAGTTTAGAATTGCTTTCTGTTATGTCTAAAAATTATTAACAAAAAACCTTACATACCTATATCTTCATTTTTATTTCCTTTTGCGGGTGTCAAAAAGAAAGTGTAGTAAATATAATCTGATTTGACGCAAAAAAGAAGACTTGGTGCAGTTAGATTGCTGGATATTAATTTTAGAAATCACCGAGTACGTTTCAATTGCGTATTTATCATAAAACTCCAAAAAAATATAAATATCTCAGCAGGCCAACGCTGTAATTTACAACAATACTTACAAAAACACTTGGTTTTTATCAAAAAATATCGACATACTGGGTTCAAAAGCACGTTTTCTAATAAGTGATATACATTATTTCAGCCAAAAATTGTAAATTTTTTAATTTTATAATGAATTTATTTATCAACATTCTTACTAAAAATTATATAATACAATAAACGAAATTAGATAACATAAAGTACGAGTATAAGCACCTAGCCCTTCAACACTGGTTTTAAAACAATTATTTAAATTATATACATAACTAATTTTATATATTAATTAATTTTATATAATATTTAGAAATTTAGATTGCTTTAAAAATGATATAATTTGCTCAATATACTCATTCGAGGTTAGGTTAGGTTAGGGGGTAGATTGCCGCTCACACGCAAGTTCACTTGGTAGCCCATATGATCCATTGTGTCACCCAGTGTGAGATAAGCCCCTTATCACAATCCGTTAGTGAAGGCTTTGAACCACCTCGAGCTCCGGATGAAACCGGCTAGTTCCCTTAGTGGTATGTTGGCAATCATGCCCAGATCTTCAAACGTCCTGTCACCAAAAAACTGCTGACGTCTGTTCTGAAGAGCAGGGTACTCGCATAAAAGGTGTTGTTTTGACCCCGCTTCCTCCACCTTCTGCAGTGTGTCGTTAGAATGCGATCCGTTCTCTTGTCGAACTCAAGCAGTCCTGGTTCTCTCGCTGTCCACTGCCGAACACTGCAGTTTTGAAATTTGGATCACACACGGTTTGTTGAATTACATGCTGCTTTTTCCAATTTGGAAAAGTATTCTTCTAGAGGCGCATATATTAGACTGCATTTTCTTGTCGAACTCAGATGGTGCCTTGGTTTTCCTGCTACCCACTGTTGGAAACATCAGTTTTGTAATTCGGCAACCAGATATGTTGGAGCACCTACAGTTTATTGAATAGGTTTAGGCTTACGTTAGAGGGCGTGTACTTGCCATTTGAGACAAGTACAGGACCCGGAGGTCCAGTTGACCTATTGTTCAACGTCCCAAAGGGGTTAAAAGGGGAGATAGGGAAAATGAGAAGAATTAGGAAAGGGAGAATAAGGAATTGGAGGAATTAAACAGACTAACAAAACACACAAGAGAGTACGACTACACACTTGAGCGCCTTGATATCGGCTCTCGACACAGAATTCAAATTCTCAAAGAAGCCCTTGCCAAGGGTCTTCAACCTCAACCTACTAAGAACTGGACAGTTACAGTTACAGAGGAGGTGTTCGATAGTCTCCAAATCCTCCTCATCGCAACATACTCTGCAACAGTCCGGTTGAGATCTTTTCCAGCTCCTTGTCAGCAATCTAATCTCGTAGTGCGCCGTAATAAGATTAATAACTAACCTTAAGCTGGCCTTATGCAAACTCAGCAGCCAACCTATTCTTACACTGTCTATTCCAGGCCACAGGCACCTAGAAACATAAAAACTCGATCCATTCTCCCAACGCCTCAGCTCTTAACCCTGACCCATCCATTGATGAGGCCGTAGAGGTAGAAGATTAGGGGATCAGGACTAACTATCACATCGCCCTCAAAAAATTCACCTAATCTAGCGAGAGCATCAGCCGTCTCATTATCGAGAATTCCGCAATAACCTGGAACCCAGCATAGACAGATTCGGTCTGGTCCGAAAGTCTTTAACGACTCTTTGCATTTACAAACGATTCGTGATTTGTACCAGACCGACGCAATGGCCCTTAGGGTAGACTGACTGTCAACGAAGATCATATAAGATACAGAATCCGAAGTAGGCTTACCAGCTTTGGCCTCGACAGCCTTCAAGATTGCAAAGATCTCTGCCTGAAACACGCTACAGTCATTCTTTAACCTGGAGTGAAGTTCAAGACTGACATTAAAATTTGTAACAGCTGCGTTTTGTTTATTTACTTTTGGAAAAAACACTATATAAAATTTAAATAAACCCAAAAACTGTTCAAATACAAAATTTAGTAAGTAATAAGTGCAAATTTTAGTAAGTAATTAAATTATGCGAAAAATGTAAGATAGAGGTGAAAGAGAATCAAGATAGTATTGTGTGCGACAAATGTGAAAACTTTTTTATGTATCATGCACCGGTTTAAGTAAACAACAATTTTCATACTTAGTAGACAATGAGATTGAAGCATATTTTTGCAAACAATGTATGTAATGTAAGCGGTGGTAATGTAAGAGAACCAAAAAAAAAAACAACTATCGAGAAACAAACATCGAGTTTAGCTGTCCGAAGTGAAGAATGCCATATATTTTATGTCCAAACAATATGATGTGTACAAATAAGAATTTGTACATAATTTTCCATCTCTTTTTATAATTAAACTTTTAGACTGAATTTATTTATTTAATATTACCCCTTGAATTACATTCTGAATTAATTATTTGAATCTTATGAATTATTGTGAATTATTTTATTACATTTAAAAATTAAAGAGTTATCGGAATGTATTTTTTATTATTACCCAACACTGAAGCAACCCAATACATGTAAAAGACAAACTTGCACACTGCGCTAATATTTGAATTTATCCTTCAAATGAATTCTGAGGTTTCTTGAAGTCAAAATTGTAACCATAACTTCACTTGCTTTTCACATCTCTCAACTGATATGTGATTATTTATAAATAAAATTGTTTTCGCAATTCGTTATTGAAATTAAAAGGATTTCTCTTTTGGGCACCCAACACTTTAAGGTATGATCTCTTAACAACCGTAAAAGATTAAGAAATAAACTCTAATATTTCTTTATTTCTTTCGCTTTTTAAATCCAATTATAATTACGCTTGAGTAATTTAATATAATATAATATAATAATATATAAATTAAATTAAATTAAATTATATATAATAAAATAAATTCGTTTGAGTAATTATAATAACAAATTTCCTTAGAAGATTGGCTCAATTTGTTTTTAATCTCTATATTCCAATCTTCTGAGAGAGAATTTGTTTTAAGAATAACAGAAGTTATTTCACGATGAAATATTAAGACGGGTTCCAGAGATGGCAGAGATGGCAGAAATTGATGTTTTACAAAAAGAAAGTAATTTGCTAAAATTGGAAGTAAATGAACATAAAGAGACCGTCAAAATTATAAGTTCTGGACAAGACAGTAAAAACTGCATCGTAAAAGGTGTAGAAGTTAAAGAAAATGTCACTGCCGTGGATACCTTAATACATATTTCAAAAGGTGTTGACATAAAAGAGGATAATGTTAAAGATGCATATATTATTAAAGACAGAAATGAGTCTAGAAATAGAAACACTCTTATTGCTAAATTCAATTCAAAATGCCTAAAAATTCGCTTATGGCTGCTAAATCAAAATTTAAAGTTAACGAAGCGACTAAAAGCATATACGTAAATGAGTGTTTGTGTAAACATACTCTTAGGGTCATTATAATAACTTGCCCTTAAAGTTGGGGTTAGTTAAAGTTACCTTTAGCTAAAGGGAACTGTAAAGTTGCCTTTAACATGTTTTCGTTATTACAACTTACAGATAAAATTAAGTTCACTTTTTCAAAAATATCGATAACTTTTGCCACTTCAAAAAAGTTCTTTAAAAACGTAGTAGCAACGACTTGCTTTCTTATTTGTTATGTTTATTATTTTATTATTACCATATCGATAATAATGTATATAATATGGCAAGTTCAAAGATGAAGTGAACTTTAAATGTTAAAGGTAGGATGATCTTCCCTTTAGCTTAACGCTCACTTCTATCTTATTGGGTACTCATAAAATGAGAAACAATTTATCTGCCCGCTAAAATCCTCCCTTTACTATTTAATTATGCTAAATCTCTGAAAAAATTAGGTTACAACTCTAAAATTTCCTAACTACCAAGCAACATTGCAGTTCAAGATACCTGGTTCTCTTCAGACTTAAAACAAATTTACCTTTACAATATATTTGGATATAGGATGCTGTATATCGTTGCAGCCAAGATCGTTATGGTGGGACTTCAATAGATATTCTAACGAAAATGGAAATGGTGTAACATTGGTTATGATTAAAATGTTAAACAAAAGCAATGAAAAAATCTATGCTAGGTTAAGTGCGATATCGCTACCAATTTTGATTAAATATGAAAAAGAGGTAGATGACTTACTACTTGAGTCCACTACAAACGAAGTCAAATGTAAATCGTTTCAAGGAAAAGCTGTTAGAGAGGATGCAGAAGACGCTGTTAACCCTTCGTCTCTTTTCCCCAGAACGGTAAAATAAGTAAATTTCTTTTAATTGTAATGTGTTTCAGTTAAGATATATATCGAGATGTTAAATTTTTTAATGTAATTTCCGTAAACATGCGAAGCATTTCGCCAATTGAAAAATTTAACAAATTTAAGCTTATGATTTCTAAATTTCCTAACTACCAAGCAACATTGCAGTTCAAGATACCTGGTTCTCTTCAGACTTAAAACAAA